>LBNU01033701.1:61386-76510 GCA_014162995.1 Artemisia annua
ATGGATCGTTTCAAGTTTTAAAACACAATATATTTTAAAAGCTTGAGTAACGTAGCTCTTGATGTCAATTGTGGAAAACTAGAAGGGGGGTTGAATAGTTTACCCAGTTTTTAGTTTAATTATCTTTTGAAACTTTCCGTTAAATCAAAGATATGAACATAAAGACAATACACAATACGCAAGTATAAGGAAAGAAACGATCAAACCATAACACGATTGTTTATCGTCGTTCGGCTACAAGGAACTCTATTTTTCTTGCCCTACATCCACGCCCCGAGTATCCAACTCGAGAGTTTCTTTCACTAGTCAACAAGCTCCTTTATCCGGTGATGGATCTAAACACACACCTTGTGTTAGAGATACTTTGAGTAATGCTGTTAAGCACGCGGAATTTACTTAGCAACACTTAGAAGATTATTTATGTGATGTATTGTGAATGAGAACAGTAGTATGTAACACAAAGCTTCAATATTATTAATAATAATACGAGTGATCTTAGCTATCACTAGGGTTACACCTTGAAGCTCTCTAGAATAATTCGTACCTATGATCATGACCTAGGATCTCCTTTTATAGCACAAGGAGTCCTTTACAAGATAAGTATAATGCTATCTAAATAGAATATTCACAAGATCTATTCTATACTTATCTATACACGAATACATAACAGTTATCTAGTAAGCAGTGGTAATAATATGTACTAGCAGTGGTAATGAGTTTCCACTGCCAGTGCATTCTTCAGCAGTGTCTTCCATAAGCCTATCAGTGGTAACTGTTAACTTTATTCCCAACAAGTTGGGTACACATCAAGGTACTGCCAGTGTTACGGTGTAATAGACTATCACCTCTTGCCGGCTCGCAACCAATGTTGGGATTGTTATAAAAGCCGTAGGACTTGGGGTTTGGCAACTAATGAATGTATGAATAAATGAAGAATATATAATCCAAAGCCATAAAAGTTTTCTACATCTTGCCGGTTCGCAGCCGATGTTGTTGACTTCAAAAAGGCAGAGGAAATTCCAAAGTCATAATAAGACTACTACATCTTGCCGGTTCGCAGCCGATGTTGTAATTGTTGTAAAAGGCGGAGGGCTAATATGTTAATATGCTTGAATAAATGTTTTAAAAATGCCAAACCTTGACTCCGGGGAGGTCCTAGTAAAAGCTTCTGTCTCTGGACTCATAGCTGAATTGTTTCGGTCGCCAGTAAAAGGGATACTCCTCAAAGTCGTGTTAAATCAGAGACCTTGATGTGGACCTCATTTTTGTATGCAACGGTTCTCGCGAGAAGGATTAGAAACTACTTAGCGTCTTTATTTAGTATCTTTATCGGACTAATAATTATGAAAACGAGATGTTTATGAAGAAATTCATTTCTCTCACAAAAATAAAATAAATAGATACCATCAACTAGGAAAATGGGAGTAAGAGGTTAATACACAAGTAACTTCCATGGGTAGCATTAGCATCTAACTTATATATAAGCTGTGACCTCGTTTTTACGCTTAGTTTGGGGGCATGTGAAAAATCAGGGACGACGAATTTTATCCGTATGGTCACTTCTCCATGAGTCGTTTTCTTACTCTATGACCCTAAACGTTATTGAAAAATGATGAAAGTTGACATACCTTCACAAGTAAAAAAATAGAAAAATACAAAATAGTAGTGTAGAGTTAGCATAAGGAATAAAATGGATAAACGGGGCGTTTTCGGGAATAAATGATTTCGTAACTCTTTTGAAACATTTTGCTACTTTCCAAAGTTAGTAAAAAGGGATATGAAATTATTTATCTCAAAAGCGTGAATTGATCACATTGCATGAGGACACGGCAATACCTTAGTCTGGGGGATTTTGATGTATGCTTATTCATACACCTTTTATTTACCAAATTATGACAAAAAATGATCAAAAACTAACCATAAATGCCAAAGATATTGTGTTTTTTTGTTTGTGATTGTGCAGGTACGGATATTTCATAAATGGGCATAAAATCAAGAAAAACTGACAAAAACAAGCACGAGAATGAAAAGTGTCAAAAGCCGAAGCCGGGGAAGTCAATTGGTCAAAGGAAAAGCTCAAAAGTCAAATTCAACCTTAGAGATTCATAGAGTGTCAGAAATGATCCTTGGAATAAGATTTTAAGAGTTGGCAGAAAAGGTCCTTGGAATTTAGAAAGTTACAACATTGGTCCTTATTATTTCACAAAAACTAAAACCTATATTACACTAATATACACAACCGGACCCTATTAACCCAAATAATAAAAACCCATACACCCCTGCTAGCCCAAAACTCACCTAGGCCCAAATCCCTTAAACTTATAATCCGGTACCCAAATAAAACCCAAAACCCGAAATTCCTTTCCCTCACATTTTTACCATACCACTGTTCACCCTCTTTCACCCCTGCACATTTGACCTCGTATAAACAAAACAACCTCAACCTTCTAGAAACACCTGACCCCTGACACGTGACAGAAGGAATGTTGTCATTCCGTGTACACGCTGGCAAACCCAACTTCTATGATTGGCTGAGAAGAACGTGCACGCAATCCAAGGGCCACAAATCATTTGGATGTTGACATAAATCAATCAAGGGCTGTGATTGGATTCCAGAGGCTTCTCAAAAGAAACCCTAGCTTCTCCCACTTCAGCTATATAAGGAAGCCTTCTCCTCATTTTGCAGCCGTGTAGGTTTTAGAATAAGAATTAGGGTTTATGTTCTGTAATAGCTCTCCTTTAATGTAATTTTCCTCTTGATATTAATAAAAGTTCACTGTTTTCTTAAAAATCCTTTTGTGCACTCTTTTATTTTTAGTTTAATTTTCCTAAAAGCTTTTGAATTTCTGTTCTTGTAGGCTTAATTAAGAATTTTAAGTTGTTTAATAGTTAAAACTCTTTCTCTGCATATAGTTTTATACAAAAAAAAAAAAAAAAAAAAAAAAAAAAAAAAAAAAAAAAAAAAAAAAAAAAAAGAGAGATAGAAAATTATTAATTAAATATATATACAATATTATCTGCTTAAGGGTACATAAACTATATAAGCTCACATAGCCCTTCTGATAAGCTCACACTAGCTACTCAATAGCTTTCTGTGAGCCTATTTCCCCTGCCAGTAGCTTAATGCCATTCATAGCAGTTACAGGTAAGTTTCTCAGTTAGCTTTCTGCATAGTAGCTTATTAGATATAACTTATAGCTTATTTTCTGTTTTACTTTGTTATAGTTGCTTTGATGTTTTGAATAGCCTTTATGTGGGTTAGGTCATAATTGCATAGTTGATCCTTATGTGCATTTAAGTGTTCCAGTTGACTCAGTGGTAATTTTCAGGTTCAGTTAGTCTCAAAAATAGTTAAGCAAATAGGTTAGGTCATTAGGATTGGTGTTTAGAAGCCTGAATATTAGAACATAAGGCAAACTGCCAAACTAAGGGGTGTTTGGATTAGGTTAGTACCATGTGTTCTAGCTGGTTTAATGTTGTTCTTTCTGCATAAATAGAGTACCTTAGGCAAGTATAAGTAAAAACAAGCATAAAAAACATAGGCTACTTAGTAAAAAGTCAAATTTATCTATTTAGCCCATTTCTGTGTGCATAAGTACAGATGTGAATCTGTGTTCCTCCATTCTCTTAGGTTTAGGATTAATTTTGGATAATCTCTTCATGAATTAGCTTAATACAACACTTACGGTAAGTTTGGTTCAGTAGAAATTCACTCAAGTCAAATTAGCAGTCCAAATAAAAAATGTCAACTAGTTTATCTAGCAAATATTACTCTTAAATCTGTTCTTGGGGTTAGTTTATCTAGCAAATATTACTCTTAAATCTGTTCTTGGGGTTAGTTTATCTAGCAAATATTACTCTCAATCAATTTCAACTAACAACTTTCACTAGGTAAAAATTGATCCACCAAATTGTCCCAATCCTGTTCCTTCTTTATATCAGTTGCTACAGTGGACTTTTCTAGGGTAATTTTAGGGTTCAATTAAGCCAAATAAATTAGGGTTTTTTGGTTTTTTAGGTAGTCTACTAGGTAATCTTCCTTTTGGCCCCCTTTCCTTTCACTTAACTGCTTATTAGGTAGCTTATTAAACAGCTTAAAGTAGGATACCTGAGCTTGTTTTTGTCCAAATAAGAGATATCTGCTTATTACTAATACTGCTTATCCTGAGTACTTATTTGACTGAAATAAGTTGTTTTGAATGTGCTAAACTGATCCTGACCTTTCTGTGGTTCATAGTGCTTATTTGCTTATAAAATAAGGTCTTATTATACTGCTTATTGTGTCCAATAGTGCTTATTAAGGTTAGTTTTTACAAATTTTATTTTTCCTAGGTTTTTAATAATATTTTAGATTTACCTGAAAAATTTCATAATTTTCTTAAGTCATTTAGTATTTATAATAATTAAAAATAGTTTTTAAGTATTTTTAAATCCTTTTTAATTAATAATAATTCATAAAAAATCCAAAAAATATTTTTCAGTTTTAAAATTAATATTAGGTTATTTTAAAATTTTAAAATTAAAATTTTATTTTCCTACTTTATTTCATATTAAATTGCATTTTAGTTTATTTTAAATAGTTACAAATAGTTTTTAATTAATAATAATTAAATAAAAAGTCAAAATAATATTTTGCTTTTTCCAAAAATTTTCTTTTGTCATGTAGAACGTAGAAAAATCATTTTCACACCCGTAGGAGTAGTAATACCTTAAATTCACTTTTTATTTTGCGCGTTTACGTTTATTTTACGTTTTAGTTACGTTTTTAGTGACATTATCATTAGTGAAATTATCATCATTATCACTTTTACCCCTTTTCATTACACATTTTCGACACGATTATCGATTTTCCATTCACACCTTCACACGGAACGACTCTGGAATACGTATTTCTTGCGTATTTCTTGGAGATTATACTAATATACTACATATATATTGATTTTTGCGAATCAAATATAAAGGGCCCGTTTGTTTGTAGCTTATTAAATCACAAGGACCATTTGTGTAATTTTTGGAAATTCAGGGACCATTCCTGCCAAGTTACAGAATTTATTCCAAAGGCCATTATTGACAACTTCTTATTTCCGAGGACCTTAAATGATTATTCTCCAAATATAAATACCCAAGGACCATTTTTGCCAATTTTGAAACTTGAGGGACTAATTCTGCCAATTCTTGAAAATTATAATCCAAGGACCATAAATGTCATTTCTTGATTCCTGGGGGACTGTTGTTAACTTTTCTTCAAAATAAATTTCCAATGACCAATTCTGACACTTTCTAAAAGTTGAGGGACTGATTTTGCCATTTTTGCAAACTTTGCTCCATTTTTCATCTGTTTTCAATCCTTTTGTACCTGAAACACATAAAAACACAATCCACGGATATTTGCAGTATGATTTGGCATATCTGTGTGTTTTCAGCTATTTTTACAGTTTAAATGGGACAAAAATGATGAGTATTACACACTCATCACACCTGCTGAAGCCTTAAAGACTATTGAAGACATGGCAGACCACTCTCAGAAGTGGCATGATGGTGGAAGCAGTAGAAGCACGGCTGGAAACGCAGATGGAATCACTCTAGTCACCAATAAGCTCGAAAGCTTAGGGCGTGACATGAAGAAGCTAAAGGAAAATGTACATGCCATTTAATCCGAGTATGATATTGGAAGAAAGACTAGTAGACCATATCAAGGGCCGGGAAATGGAGCAAAATATTGATTAGGACCACAAGGATACTACACTCGGATCGATAAACCTTCATATGAACAAAGGAAGCCCAACCTTGATAAAATGGTCAACAAGCATATTAAGGAATCCTCATATAGGAATGTGAAATTCGAAGAATGGATGAACAAAATGAAAGAAGACACCGAAAGGCACCTAAGAATTCAAAATGCTGCTATCAAAAACCTTAAAACACAAATTGGACAATTAGCCAAAGGTGTCAAAACAAGGAAACCCAAAGCAGTTTTATAAGAATGCAAGGTCCTTTCTACTCAAGAGGACAGGGACGAAACCACAAAATTTGTTGCTTAAGTTGGATAGACATGATCGGATAATGAGCACAGTCATTGATAGAAGAAACCCCGTATTAAAGAACCATTATTGCAACCCAATAATGATGGCTAGTGAAGGGTCAGAACAGGCTTGGCCGTCCTGTAATCCTTTCCACTGCAAATGTGATGGGGGAGATAACGGGGAACTAGATGAAGACCAACGAGTCCATTTGGAATGGACGTGTTTTCACGGGATCGAAGGATGCGATATGAATCCGGAGATCTGTCTTTTCAAGATTGGTATAAGGTCCGGTTCGGAAACACCATAATCAACAAGAATGTGATAAAAGGATTCCAACGGGATTACGACTACTATCGCTTGAGCATTTCATCCGAATAATGCCAAAGCAATCTATCCGATGAGGTTTTTAAAGAAAATGTGTGCTCAGCTGAAGTAGGGGAATGCTCTGAAATCCTTTCTCGGGAAGAAGGCGAATACATTTCAAAATAAATTGTATTAATCCGAAAAGGGGACCTAAAGGGCGCGAATCTTCATTTGATGAATGGTTTAAAAGGAGGTTCGGTACCACAAACATTGACAAGAAAACCAAACTCAAGGTTTTTGTGGAATGGATGATCGATAGCTATTCGGAAGAGTCAGATGCACCGGAGGAGTATGATGATCCTTTCGAAAGAAGTTTTGAGAAGTTTAAGTCAGAATTCGAAATAGAAGTATTACAACTTCTAGATGATTATGGACTCAAGATCGGAGTAAAAGGGTACATGCTCCAGGATGTCTGGGAGAAATGTGAAAGAACCTTCAAGAGAGGATGAAAGTTTTGGCATGAGGTAGAATTGGAAGCTATGGAAGTACATGGCTGTCAGTTGGAAGGAAACAGGTACGATCCACCAGAAGTAAAGGTTGAAACTTTTAAAGTTCGTAAATACACAATGGATGGAGTGGGAAGTTTCATAAGCATCGATAAGATAATCGATAGGCAGCTACCGGTTGGACGAATGAATGGAGAAAAATTCAAAAAATTAATAAGGGAAGAAATGCACACCCAACTTGGTGTGCGACCTGCCGACTAGCCGCGGTAATGAGTCTAACTTAAGGACTCGATAATAAACAAAGGTGCTCTTTCGGGAGACAACTGAATTATCCTTTGTTTTTCATTTTTATTAGCGTAGTTGGGTTTTGTATGTTTTGTTTTAATCACTTTTGCAGGTAAAAGAGAAGGGGATTGACGTTTGCTGGTTTTGGAGTTTTTACTCCAGATATTTCCCCAGGAAAAGTCTACGGGGTAGCCCTCTGGATGACTACGCCGTAGCACCCCCCCCCCCAGGTGCAGAACTATATGATTTTTCCAACTACTACGTAGCTAGAAATACCTCTACGCCATAGTTTTCTCCTGTACCAAATAAATTAAAAAGATTTTTATTACAAATATACTTAACCTTGTATTAGTTTCTAAATGAACTTTGTGGGTGTATTCACTGTAAACCCTCACGAGACTTCACTCATCCACTTGGGACACCAAGTGGTTTAAAAGGCTTGTTGCATATGCTAAATGAAACCGTGATTCCTACGAAAGTGAGTTAGGATTTTTATTTTTCGTTTATTTTTCTTTTTAGGTTTTATGCTTGTGGTTGTTACGTTATTTCAGGGATATGAAGTTTTCTCATTAGGCGAAGCGAAGGCACGTTTTCTCAAACATGATCCACCAAATTATGAGTGTGTCGGTAGTTTGTAAACTTTAGAACTTGGCCTTTACATCATTTCGAGACCATAGACGAGTATTGTATTGAGATTTTTTAGTACATTTAGAAGAAACTTTTTGAGAAGGCAATATTTTAGGATTATCACCCAAAAAGCCTATATGTGTGTGTTTATCGATTAGTCACATTGACTATTCGACCTCCGTGTTAAACCCTTTTGTTGCACTCATCTTTAGTGCAAGATACCCCTAGTTACACCCTTTTGAGCCTATCCTTTCGTTTCTTACCCACATTATAAATGTTTCGATACACCTTTACACCTTAGCCTACCATGTAGTCTTGATTTTTGATAGGGAAGTTGCCACTTGCTCTAATTTGAGGTTCAAGTTAAGAGGTTCTGAAATCACGCCTACGTTGAAGACCCACATTAGAAGATCATGAGAGACCCCCCAATTATCACAAGTATATTTCATCTCAAATGGGGGGATGCATTTTTGATGCGCGGGATTGCGACCACGCACTAGGGTTTTACTTCTCAAGGGATTTTGAGAAGCTTGCAATCCCCACCAGGCAGTCGACCTGACCGATGTAGTATAGTGTAGTGGCAAGTACCGGGGGATTGATCGTTCTCTGCGAGAATAGTGTCGTTAGGATTGTGTAAAGTGGAGTAATCCTGCACCCGGTAAAATACATTAATCAAGAAAACAGTTCAGTACAATGGATGAGAGTGAGTCTCTCATCGAAGTCCCTAAGGACACTACCACTACCACTATATAAGAATGACAGGCCATTCTTATAACTAACAGATCTAAATACTACTAACCATGACTAGCAATAAAAATACAATACATCACAACTCAAATAAACATTTAAGTCTTCTTAGTCATCCTAGCGATCCAGATCATAAACATGCGAACATCCAGCTTCAACCAATTGCGTCTTCTATTAGTATTATGCAAGCATAATCTAATAACCTAATAAGAGTGNCTAACAGATCTAAATACTACTAACCATGACTAGCAATAAAAATACAATACATCACAACTCAAATAAACATTTAAGTCTTCTTAGTCATCCTAGCGATCCAGATCATAAACATGCGAACATCCAGCTTCAACCAATTGCGTCTTCTATTAGTATTATGCAAGCATAATCTAATAACCTAATAAGAGTGACTTCCGTAGCAAATTGAATTTGAAGCATAAACAATGGTCTAAGCGACCCAACCTTCCAGCATATCCGAACTTGAACCAATCTTCTAACAAATACGAGTGACCTCACATGAAGACAAATGATCAAGTCACAATGCAACACACCTTCAAGCATATCAACTTGAACCAATCTGAACAGTAAGGTTTTCAAAACCTAACTCTCGTAAACATCATGAACAAACATCATGAATAAACATCATGAATTAACATCTCCCATAACCCACAGCCAATAAGAACACACATCAGCACCATGAATAAACAATCCCTGCAATTAGGGTTTCGTCCCACTCAGATCCAATAATCGAATCCAAAACAAGATTAAATAATACATTGAAGCACCAAACATCACCCAACCAGCGATTAAAGATATAGCAATAAAGTATCAACCACAGAACCGAAAAGATATAGCAATAGAGTGAATCGGTTTGAAACAAACCCTAAAAAACGATTTAGGGTTTACACCAGAAAATCATAATCAAGATCCCTAACTAAGATTCCAACAGCACTCCTAACACAAAGTAGTAAATATATGAAGATTAAAGCACGACTACAATGAATTAAAAGAGATATGCTGGAGTAATCGAATGAGGGTATAAGGGAAAGATCGATCCTTATATAAGCAAAGTCAAACCGACTTTTAAAATCAAAGAACAAAGGAACGATAAGGATAACAATAATCAATCCTAGTAAATCAAAAAAGTATTAGATAGGAACAGGAATCGATCATAGAACAAGGGACGAATTGGAAACCCTTAAAAAGTACGAATTTTCCAAACAGTCGACTTAAAACAGATTCAAAGTAATGATTTTGATTAATACATGTAAAACACGAATGTTAAACACAAATCAAGAGCAAAAAACATTACAGAAAGTCATGTTTTATAGGTCAATTGATTTGAAAACCGATTAAAGATTGAGGGTTGTTAGGGTTTCGCAATTCGCCCCTAGTGGGGAGAAAAAATCATTTCACAGTTACTTCTGATTAATAATTGATAAATAATATGTGTCGTTAGGATTGAAAAGCTACTCTAATAGGTCTAGGGGTGAGGGAAGATTCTTTTTGTATTTTATTATTTTTAGGAAAGCAAGTAAAAATCTTGGGTTTGAAGGAGTGGGCGGAATTAGTTGCTAGTCAACTAACCCAGATAACTACTAATGCAAATAAAATAAAATTACAAGAAAGCAAATGTTTGTGAAAACTAATATAGAGAGAAGTGTGTTTACTTAGATTTCCTTACTCCCTAACTATCTTTTACCGATTGATTAGTGTGTATTAATTGCGTGGATGACGGATTGTATTCCTTAATACCATTCGTAGGGGTGTGTACGGACTTCCCCTAACTCTATGAACTCCTACTTCACTCCTATGTCGAGCCGCTAAGAAGCTCCTAACATGGGATCACTAGAATTCGCTCATGCATTAAATACAATCAAATAACCTTAGTATACCTTGGTTCATGTTTCTTAAGATGTTCAAGCATGTTACCAACCGGAAGTCTGCCAGTTTTCTTAAGCCTAACATCGATAATTACCCATCCAATACAATTAATAACACACCATTCAATGACTAATCAATAGTTAGGTTTCATTAGATCTAAGCAAACACAAAGAAGACCTAGCCTAGCATGTTAAACAAAAGACAAGCGTAAGATAGAATGAAACAACACATAGACATATTGAATGATTAATGGATTACTTATCTTCAATGTAACATGAGAGATCCCAGNCAATACAATTAATAACACACCATTCAATGACTAATCAATAGTTAGGTTTCATTAGATCTAAGCAAACACAAAGAAGACCTAGCCTAGCATGTTAAACAAAAGACAAGCGTAAGATAGAATGAAACAACACATAGACATATTGAATGATTAATGGATTACTTATCTTCAATGTAACATGAGAGATCCCAGGGTATAAAACCCTTAAAAAAGCTGCAAAAAATCTTCTAGGGTTTCTCTCTAAAAAGTTCCACACTTATGACTAAAAATTATGCGAATATATATAGAAAAACAGATCTGACGGCGTCACGTTATAGCCTTGACACCGTCACCTCGTCGTGGTTAGGGTTTCTTGATGGCCTTCTTGACGCCGTCCCCCTTTAATCCGTTCTGGCTTATCAATACTTGACGCCGTCAGCTCCTTGCTTGACGCCGTTTGGAGTACTATTCCAGCAGAATTTAACACTTTGTCAAATTCTTCACTTTAATGCTCCAAAAATGTCCAAAGTGCTTCCTTTTCCAGAATTTCTTTCCAAAGTACCTAAAATGCCAAAAGGAACGATTTAGAGCGATATTTGATCAAATAAATACGATTTAGGGCTTAAATGTCCCTCGAAAAGCGGTACACTTTTCGCCTTATCAAATGCCCTTACACTTGAGATTTGCTTGTCCTCAAGCAAATGCGCTTTTATTCTAATCAAAATACAAGTTGGGGGTCATTTAACGCTAATATAAAAGTAATTACAACAACTAATCATTCCACTTTAATCATAAGAGGCACGGAGATTACATACTAGCACCTCACAAGTAGTGTTTAGATACTCACATCTCTCAGGTGTCATAGAATTATATCTCATAAATGAAAATGAACAATATCTCTCACTACCTGTCATAGCAAATAGATTACCATAGGCTTGGGAAAGGATCGAAAACCTTCTCCACTAGGCGTAAGCACCTAAGATAAACTATCAAAGAGGACTTTACAAACGGGTTGTAATGAGGTGTAGGATCATGATTAAACACGGTTTGCTTGGATAAGGGAGATTTCACTGGTGGCGAGTTAAAGATCTTGATTAATTACATGTACAATATGCGTTGCTAACCAAGACTAGACCTCGACTTACGCTAATAAAACTAAAAAAATATAAAATAAACATAAAAGGAAACGGGATGTAGTCCGTATAGAATTTTTTTTTTTTTTTTTTTTTTTTTTTTTTTTTTGCATTATTTTTGCCTACCATCCAAAATAATTACATCATAGGGGCCTCGGTTCTCCCCTTACACTTGAACTTTTACATACTTTACAATTAACTATTCTAATGACTCAAATTAAGATAATCGAAACACTTGGAGTACTTTTAAAATATTTAGCACATATGGGGGTAATAATGTTGTTCTTCCCCATTACTCCATTACACTAGTACTTTACCCATGAGTCCCAATCGTCCCAAAACAATAAGTACAAGGATATGACTCGACTTAGCAACCATGTAATCAATTAGATATTTAACTAAGGGTTTAAACAAATGTTGTCACAATAATGCACTAAAGGTGAGTGCATATAAGGTAGCCTAAGGCGATTTGGGTGTACATTTAAGTGGGGTGTAACAAATTCTTCCTTTAAGTTAAATGCTTAAAGTTAGAAATGAAAAGATAGGCTCGGAGGGGTGTACTAGGGGTATCGTGTACCAAAAATGGGTACAACGCTAAGGGTGTGGGAGAATTACTTGACCAATGTAGTCAAAGTAATTATAACAAAGACACAGGTGTAAAACAATGGGTTAATCCTAATGCCTCTTATCATGTAGTAAATCTAACTACACGAATGTAGTCTCACTTGTGGATTTGGGATGGTCCTATCGCAAGTTCTAGAATCTAAGTGCTACCGGTACACACACAAGCATTAAAGATGAATGCTTTTCCTACCAATTCTAGGGGCGAGCCTCACATATTTGGGGTGGAAATTGTTTTAGTGGTACGGTTTTTTGTGCTAGTCATATAACTCCTATCCATGAGACGCTCATTAAGACCAAAGTTTCACTCCTAAATGTTGTAAAAAATTTTAAATTTGGCACTAAAATTGCCCTAACAGGTATTTATCTCGGTTTTATTACACATCTACCTTTAAACAAACAAAAATCAAGCGTAATTGCATTCTCTAAGGTATCGTAATTTACCCCCCTTTACACTTAAGATGAACATTGTCCCCAATGTTCAAATAATAAGATGTAAAAGTAAATAAGGTAAAAGAATGAAATCAAATACTCCCCTGATTCGCTTTATGGGTAGAGGGGTAACATGGTTAGATCTTCTTCCAAGAAAATGAACACTCAAAGCTTCCCTTCCGAAATATAAATCATCTTCTTGTCCAAAATAACCTATTAAACCTGAGAAAACAAACACGAAACCGGCATAACATCGGTGGGATAAATCTGTATAAGGATATAATGCTTGTGGAATGAATATTTTGCAGATTCCTGGAGTTTATAAGTTAGCGATCTTATAAAGCATTCTATGATTCCGGAAGAAAAACAAAACTTTCAAAAAAATTCCAGAAAACTGAACCTGACGCCGTCATCCTGGGGCTTGACGCTGTCAGAAGTGATCTGACAGATTTTTCATGTTAAGTTTCCGGAAATTTCTGAAAAAATTCAATTCTTAATTCCTGGAAATCCTGCAAAATATCATTACGACTCGATACAAGCATTTGACTCAAACAAATACTAATATGTATGTCAATTTAATATTGTTATGATTCATGTTCATTTGTTCTTATAAACCGATTTAGATTTCCCTTACACTTATCTTTTGCAAAATACCTTTATATGTAGTTTAGACGAAGTTAAAAACAAAATAAAGCATTTTCACAATTTAGTTTGAAGCATGAATCAATAACAATAAAAATAAAACATACATACGGAAGCAAATAAAATCAAACAAACAAATAAATAAACACACAAAGCTTGGGTTGCCTCCCAAGAAGCGCTTGCTTTTGTTTGAGTCACGAGCCTGACTCTACCCTTATTTAACAGAAATAGGGGAGGTTTTCCCTACACTTAGAATTAAGTGCGGGTGGAAGTAGCGATACACACCCTTAGGGTGGAAATATGCCACGTGAGGTGAAGGGGGTGAGTAAATGGCTTCCTTCATCCTAAAACTACCCGGATAATATTGGTTGATGGGTGGGTCGGTTCCTCTTTTGTCTCCTAGATGTAAATCTAAGGATGAAAAGTTGTGTAAAGGTTGAGGTTCCGGTTTATCAACACTAGGAAATTCCCTAGAACTAAGAGTAAGGCTATCATCACAAGTGTTCAAACCTATATCCTCTAGTTGTGTTTGGTTCAAAGGTTCTACCTCCATCGGAATTCCTAAAGTCTCTTCTACTTCTTCCGGGTAAGTCACGGGCGGTTTGGGTGCCTCAAATGATGGTTGAGTATGTGGGGTACTTTGTAGATTTGTGTTATTTACCTCATCGTGTGTTTTAGTAGAATCTAACCCAAACATGTTCCTAAGTATCTCAAATCCTTCTCTAGCCATCTCAAGTTCTAAGTCTGATTCGTGAGAATCCTCCTCAATAACTTGATCACTCTGTTCAATTTGCCTAAAGGATTCATCATGTGTTCCTTGAGATTCAAAGTCATTGATCATAAAACCTAGGTCTTTTTGCTCAATGTGATCATGTTCGGCTAAATCCTTGTGACATTTCTAAAAAATTCATGTCTTATATTTTAAATAATAGTTTATTTAATAACTATCCTATTTTAATAAATTAACTTCGTAGGAAGTTATCCGTGTACATCCAATTCATTCGACCACAACTATACTATGTCCACTCTACATTTCATGTACTCCACTATTTTTCCTTGTAATCCTAATTTAAAAAGTTACTTTCACATTTATTTTGGGAATTAATTACTTAAAACTATCGAAAACGTATAACTACGAAAGCATTCGTAGTAATAAAGTGAAAGTTATTGAAAAACCCATCATCTACAAAAATTATATTTTTATAATTTATACAATTATATTTCGTCACAATGGTACCATTAAAAGTTATTTCTAATTAACCCGGTACCCGAATTCGTCAAAACTACTCAAGCTATGCACTAAACGGTACCCCGTAAATCAAAAGTGGGACAAAAAATTATACAAGCCACCACCCCAAGGTGAGGTGGCCGGCCTTAAGGGTCCATTTGGACACTTGTTATACTAAAAACTCACCAACATTTTCCCACTAACACCAAATCTCATAACACATTTTGCATGTACTCATATTAGATCAAATAAAATTTTCCTACTCTCTTCTTGCTCCTCTCTTGGCTCGTTCCATTCTCAAGACCACAAGAAGATCAAATTTTTTGAAGAACAATAATTTACAAGTAGTTATAAACATCCATTAGCAAGGTTTTGAAATATAGACTATGGATTAGTTAGGGTTTTCTTATTAATAAATTAAGGGAATCTTCCAA
>LBNU01033703.1:16297-29477 GCA_014162995.1 Artemisia annua
TATATATATATATATATATATATATATATATATATATATATATATATATATATATATATATATATATATATATATATATATATATATATATATATATATATATATATATATATATATATATATATATCAAAAACGTTACTTTAAAAGGTTAAATTTTCTAGGAAATTAACACTAGCTTAGTTGCATATTTATTTTTGACCATTTTAGCACAAATTAACATATCATAAAGATCACAACACTATACTACTCATGCAAATTCTTGAATAAAACTATGAATAAGCCTTCTTGAATAAAACTATGAATAAGCCGCTTGATGTATTTTCTTTCTAAATCATTGTTTTTAGGGTTAATTGCTTGAAAATGTATTATACTTGTTACTTTTTGTTATTGTGTGTACTGAACATTATTTTTTCTTATTGTGTGTACTAAACTTTCAAATTTCGATTATTGTTTGTATTTTGTGACCATTTTACCCTTACTTTTTTCAAATTTCG
Source organism: Artemisia annua (assembly GCA_014162995.1). Taxonomy (NCBI): domain Eukaryota; kingdom Viridiplantae; phylum Streptophyta; class Magnoliopsida; order Asterales; family Asteraceae; genus Artemisia; species Artemisia annua. The sequence goes on from LBNU01033703.1 coordinate 16,792, forward strand.
AAGGGTAAAATGGTCATTTTACATGGCTGAATAGTCACAAAATACACACAATAATCGAAATTTGAAAATTCAATACACACAATAAGAAAAAATAAAGTTCAATACACACAATAACAAAAAGTGATAAGTATAATACATTTTCAAGTAATTGACCATTGTTTTTATTCATTAATTTGACTCATTTTTAATCCTATAAACCAAGTTTTTATGTTGTATTGTTTATCTTCTGCATTATAATACGCAAAATACTTGTACAAGACGTTTTACCAAAGTATCTCATTTACCTTCCATTTTTTTACCATGTTACATTAATCATGCATTTAAAAAAATAATAATAATAAATAAATAAAACTTTTTATTTAATACTCTTATATTTAAAATAAATTACGATGGAGACAAACTAAAGCAATGTAAAGTAATTTCTAAAGTGATCGATCTGATATAAATGAGCAATTTGCATTCATTCTTTTACCGTTGGTAATTTGCATGGATTCATCCAATAAGGCGTTCTAAGTGTACACCATAAATTTTCCCGCTTTTTCAGTTAGTACATATGAATTTATCAGTTTTCTGTTATAAAAAATCACCATAACAATCATTCACTATTGCAACAAATTTTTAACAATGACATTCTTGATTAGTCATTAATCTGTATTATGTTCTTTACGTACAGTTTTGAATTTTCGTAAACTTGTTGAATGTTTTAGGACAGTTTGATATCAGATTCTTAGAAGTTTACTAATGCATCTAAATAACTTGTGATTGTGAATCATAGAAGGGGGCTGTAAATGGTTTAGTTTTATGACATTTTGACCACAGTTTTTGTGATACAAATATGTATGATGTTTGGAACTACTGAAATTTGAATAAGACTTGTACGCGTGTGTGAATTTGAGTTTATGAAAATATATTCTCTTGATTTAGTAAATTCGAGCTTCTTGAATTGTATGATTGACTTTCATTATGTTTGTAAGATTTTTATTACTTCTTTTATTTATAGTTTCTTGAATTGCTCTATCTCATTCTTCATTCGTCGTTTCTTACATTCTTTCGTTATTTCAAAGGTAACCATTTTATCTATTTCTTCATTAATGTGATAATTTGCATATGTGTTCTTGATGTAGAACTATGACGTTTCTTGAACCTTAAATGCATATATTAGGGACATAAACTTATAACCATGGAATTTGGTTTTTTGTTTGGTTCATGGATTTCAGCTTATTGAATTTTCATCTTTCTTATTTTTTTGAAATTATGCCTCCATTAGGCACATGTTCTTGCATTTTACAAAATAAATTTGGTGAATGTTCTGATTGAACCGGGAAAGAATGATAAAAATGACACCTCGGATCTTTCGCTGGAGATCGTTAATGAAGCGCCATGAAGGTGGAACCGAGGAGCTTGAAAGTATTTTGAAAAACTATAATTGATTTGAACTATCAAACAACACTCCGGATAGGCCATTGGCTTGTTTTTGTAAAATAGAAATTTGAACAAATCATTTAGAAATGATGGATACGCTTGGAAGAAGGAAAGTGACGGGGTTAATGTTTGTGAGAAAGTCAAGATTATGAAGATAAAAAAATGGAGTGCTTGTGATTAAGTGTTACATTGCTCGGGGTGAATTTAACAAGAAATTTGACAGGAGAAGGTACTGGTTGAGCGAGCCGTCGATTCTGGAGGATGATATAGTGTTGGTGTACCTATAGGGATACATAGGGTTGCAAAGAGTTAGAAATCAAGAAACTTTCGCTGAACTCCGATGGGAAATCACATTATCTCATGTATAAAAACATTATCGCTGAATTAATAAATTTACTGTTGATCCACATATAATTTTATATGATGGTTTCTATATGCAAGTGTGTGTTTTGCTTATTTGGTCGGGTCTTTACAGGTTTGTATGAAATTTTCTTTGTTGGAATATAAAGTTGCAATAAGCAAAAATTAACTTTAGCATATTTTGTTAAAATTGTGATGACATAAACTTCATTCGTTAGGGCGTTGGTTTATGAGGATATAGTGTTTGTATAGAAGAAGACAAAGAAATCTTGTAAATTGAAACAACAAATTGTTTGTGTTGATTATGTGTCTTAACTAAAATGCGGTTCTTTGAGAGAAAAAAGTCTCTCCGATTCCTATGACTACATTGCGACCTTGTAACACGTAGGAAGAAACAATTTTGATACACATAAAAGGTAAATGGTTGTGACTTGTGAGGAGTAACAGGAAGTCCTCACTTATATATAGGATACTACACATAACTTTCTTCAATATCAGTGCCATCGTAAGTATATTAGTAATAATCTTCTTGATCTAGGAATTCTAGAAATGGTTCTACCGTAAATCTGCATTTGAGTAGAATATTTTAAATTATTCTAGAACTTATAATAAGTTTTTTTGGTCTTTAAAATAATAGAGTAATTAAGGTTGACCATAATGTGACCGACTCAAGACATAAAACACCAACTACGACGTTAGCTTTGTCTCTCTACAACAACTTCATGGTCAACAAGCCGTAATGCAATGACTGGGGACACCATTTTTTCTTTTCATTTTTGATCAAAAAACGTTACTTTAAAAGGTTAAATTTTCTAGGAAAATAACACTAGCTTAGTTGCATATTTATTTTTGACCATTTTATCATGTTATATGTCACAAATTAACATATCATAAAGATCACAACACTATACTACTCATGCAAATTCTTGAATAAAACTATGAATAAGCCTTCTTGAATAAAACTATGAATAAGCCGCTTGATGTATTTTCTTTCTAAATCATTGTTTTTAGGGTTAATTGCTTGAAAATGTATCATACTTGTTACTTTTTGTTATTGTGTGTACTGAACATTATTTTTTTCTTATTGTGTGTACTAAACTTTCAAATTTCGATTATTGTTTGTATTTTGTGACCATTTTACCCTTACTTTTTTCAAATTTCGAAGGGTAAAATGGTCATTTTACATGGCTGAATAGTCACAAAATACACACAATAATCGAAATTTGAAAATTCAATACACACAATAAGAAAAAATAAAGTTCAATACACACAATAACAAAAAGTGATAAGTATAATACATTTTCAAGTAATTGACCATTGTTTTATTCATTAATTTGACTCATTTTTAATCCTATAAACCAAGTTTTTATGTTGTAATGTTTATCTTCTGCATTATAATACGCAAAATACTTGTACAAGACGTTTTACCAAAGTATCTCATTTACCTTCCATTTTTATACCAAGTTACATTAATCATGCATTTAAAAAAAATAAAATAAAAATAAATAAATAAAACTTTTCATTTAATACTTATATTTAAAATAAATTACGATGGAGACAAACTAAAGCAATGTAAAGTAATTTCTAAAGTGATCGATCTGATATAAATGAGCAATTTGCATTCATTCTTTTACCGTTAGTAATTTGCATGGATTCATTCAATAAGGCGTTCTAAGTGTACACCATAAATTTTCCCGCTTTTTCAGTTAGTACATATGAATTTATCAGTTTTCTGTTATAAAAAATCACCATAACAATCATTCACTATTGCAACAAATTTTTAACAATGACATTCTTGATTAGTCATTAATCTGTATTATGTTCTTTACGTACAGTTTTGAATTTTCGTAAACTTGTTGAATGTTTTAAGACAGTTTGATATCAGATTCTTAGAAGTTTACTAATGCATCTAAATAACTTGTGATTGTGAATCACAGAAGGGGGCTGTTTGGTTTTATGACATTTTGACCACAATTTTTGTGATACTAATATGTATGATGTTTGGAACTACTAAAATTTGAATAAGACTTGTACGCGTGTGTGAATTTGAGTTTATGAAAATATATTCTCTTGATTTAGTAAATTCGAGCTTCTTGAATTGTATGATTGACTTTCATTATGTTTGGAAGATTTTTATTACTTCTTTTATTTATAGTTTCTTGAATTGCTATATCTCATTCTTCATTCGTCGTTTCTTAAATTCTTTCGTTATTTCAAAGGTAATCATTTTATCTCTTTCTTCATTAATGTGATAATTTGCATATGTGTTCTTGATGTAGAACTATGACGTTTCTTGAACCTTAAATGCATATATTAGGGACATAAACTGATAAGTGATAACCATGGAATTTGGTTTTTTGTTTGGTTCATGGATTTCAGCTTATTGAATTTTCATCTTTCTTATTTTTTGAAATTATGCCTCCATTAGGCACATGTGGTGAATGTTCTGATGGAACCGGGAAAGAATGATAAAAATGACACCTCGGATCTTTCGCTGGAGATCGTTAATGAAGTGCCATGAAGGTGGAACCGAGGAGCTTGAAAGTATTTTGAAAAACTATAATTGATTTGAACTATCAAACAACACTCCGGATAGGCCCTTGGCTTGTTTTTGTAAAATAGAAATTTGAACAAATCATTTAGAAATGATGGATACGCTTGGAAGAAGGAAAGTGACGGGGTTAATGTTTGTGAGAAAGTAAAGATTATGAAGATAAAAAAAATGGAGTGTTTGTGATTAAGTGTTACATTGCTCGGGGTGAATTTAACGAGAAATTTGACAGGAGAAGGTACTGGTTGAGCGAGCCGTCGATTCTGGAGGATGATATAGTGTTGGTGTACCTATAGGGATACATAGGGTTGCAAAGAGTTAGAAATCAAGAAACTTTCGCTGAACTCCGATGGGAAATCACATTATCTCATGTATAAAAACATTATCGCTGAATTAATAAATTTACTGTTGATCCACATATAATTTTATATGATGGTTTCTATATGCAAGTGTGTGTTTTGCTTCTTTGGTCGGGTCTTTACAGGTTTGTATGAAATTTTCTTTGTTGGAATATAAAGTTGCAATATGCAAAAATTAGCTTTAGCATATTTTGTTAAAATTGTAATGACATAAACTTCATTCGTTAGGGCGTTGGTTTATGAGGATATAGTGTTTGTATAGAAGAAGACAAAGAAATCTTGTAAATTGAAACAACATATTGTTTGTGTTGATTATGTGTCTTAACTAAAATGCGGTTCTTTGAGAGAAAAAAGTCTCTCCGATTCCTATGACTACATTGCGACCTTGTAACACGTAGGAAGAAACAATTTTGATACGCATAAAAGGTAAATGGTTGTGAGGAGTAACAGGAAGTCCTCACTTATATATAGGATACTACACATAACTTTCTTCAATATCAGTGCCATCATAAGTATATTAGTAATAATCTTCTTGATCTAGGAATTCTAGAAATGGTTCTACCGTAAATCTGCATTTGAGTAGAATATTTTAAATTATTCTAGAACTTATAATAAGTTTTTTTGGTCTTTAAAATAATAGAGTAATTAAGGTTGACCATAATGTGACCGACTCAAGACATAAAACACCAACTACGACATTAGCTTGGTCTCTATACAACAACTTCATGGCCAACAAGCCGTAATGCAATGACCGGAGACACCATTTTTTCTTTTTATTTTTATTTTTTTAAACAATAAAATTAAGATTTCATAAATAATTAAAAACATTACAGTAATAATTCAAATTAAAAAAAAAATTACAATAAAAACATTTAAATAGTCGATCTCAAACTTTATTTAGAAAGAAAATAGGGTTAATTCTACTGTTAGGTAACGAACTTTACAAAATTTTCAATGTTAGGTATTTTACTCTAAAAAATACTAAGTTAGGTAACCAAACTTTATAAAACTTTCAATGTTAGGTAATTTGACTTATTTTTGCAACCAGTAACCTGTTGTAGCCGGTCACCTTTGTTTGACTTACTTTGACTTTGTAATAACTTTTAAAAAACACGTTATTTTATTACACCCTACCCCAGTAACACACACTTTACCATTTCTTTTTCCCCCCAATTCGATGAACCCTAATTCCCAAATGCCAATTTCATCAATCATCGATGATCTTATGACACATTTCTCAAAATCTTCACTTTATAAAAGGGTTCTAGATATGTTCAATCATATCCAACAAATTTGTTGTGAAAAGCCTTCCTTAAAAGCCGTGAGCACATGTCTTAACCTTTTAGTTGAGACAAAGCAAGTTGATTTAGCAAGAACCTTCCTCTTAGATACGAAACACGCTTATGATATACAATTCAACACTTGTATCTTCAACATTTTGGTTAAACATCACTGCAAACAAGGAAATCTCGAATCTGCTGTCGAGGTGGTGAAGGAGATGAAACTGTTGGAACTTTCTTACCCAAACTTGATTACATATTCAACGTTAATGGAAGGCCTCTGTGAGAAAGGAAGAGTCGAAGAAGCCATAAATCTATTAGACGAAATGGTCTCGAAAGATCAAATTGTGCCCGATGCCTTGACTTACAATATTTTAATTAACGGTTTTTTGTCGTGGTGGGAAAGTTGACCGGGCTATGAAGATAATGGACTTCATGAAGAAAAACGGGTGTGACCCGAATACATTCAACTACTCAACTTTAATGAACAGGTTTTGCAAAGAAGGAAATTTGCAAGAAGCGAAAGGGTGTTTAATGAAATGAAAGATGTCGGATTAAATCTTGATAAAGTCGGGTATACCACTTTTATCAATTGTTTGTGTATAGGTGGTAAAGTTGCTATAGGTATATTGAAAGAAATGGAAGGAAAAGGTTGTAAAGGCGACAGTATAACTTTTAATATTATTCTTGCGGGATTATGTCGAGATGATAGAACATATGAAGCTTTTGAAATGCTAGGGATGTTGCCTCACGAAATGGGTTTATGGATNTGATATACAATTCAACACTTGTATCTTCAACATTTTGGTTAAACATCACTGCAAACAAGGAAATCTCGAATCTGCTGTCGAGGTGGTGAAGGAGATGAAACTGTTGGAACTTTCTTACCCAAACTTGATTACATATTCAACGTTAATGGAAGGCCTCTGTGAGAAAGGAAGAGTCGAAGAAGCCATAAATCTATTAGACGAAATGGTCTCGAAAGATCAAATTGTGCCCGATGCCTTGACTTACAATATTTTAATTAACGGTTTTTTGTCGTGGTGGGAAAGTTGACCGGGCTATGAAGATAATGGACTTCATGAAGAAAAACGGGTGTGACCCGAATACATTCAACTACTCAACTTTAATGAACAGGTTTTGCAAAGAAGGAAATTTGCAAGAAGCGAAAGGGTGTTTAATGAAATGAAAGATGTCGGATTAAATCTTGATAAAGTCGGGTATACCACTTTTATCAATTGTTTGTGTATAGGTGGTAAAGTTGCTATAGGTATATTGAAAGAAATGGAAGGAAAAGGTTGTAAAGGCGACAGTATAACTTTTAATATTATTCTTGCGGGATTATGTCGAGATGATAGAACATATGAAGCTTTTGAAATGCTAGGGATGTTGCCTCACGAAATGGGTTTATGGATACAGAGAAAAAGAAAGAGGGAAAAGAAGGAAAATGGTAGATATTGCATTAATATGACGTCACATGTGGGCCCAAAAGGCTAGCCGGTAATATTACCTAACATTGAAACTTTCACAAAGTTTGGTTACCTAACTTAATATTTTTGAGAGTAAAATAACTAACATTGAAAATTTTGTAAAGTTCGTTACCTAACAGTAGAATTAACCCAAGAAAATATTACTCATCTCTTATATCACTTAAACAAAATAAAATAAATGTCCCCAAAATGAAAAAAAATGTAAAGTTTTATTTGCAATATATATTTTCCGTCTCACAACCTCGTATTTAAATTGTTACACCCACCAAACAAATTTTAACTTACTATATAGCATATAATTTTCTTACTTTGTGGTGACCATTATATTAGCAGCTCGTACTAAAAGATCCTGGGACACTATCACATAATGATATCGAGTATTACTCAAGCAACTTAAGAGATTTTATGCAACACCAGATAAGGTTTAACCAAGAAAAAAAGCGCCTTTATAGATTGTTATACCAACAGCTATACACCCATCCTTTTAAAGAACACAACATGTTCAAAAGAAAAAACCATAACTATAGATTAAAAACAACTATTTATGACGAACTCATTTCAATAATCTGAGGTCCCATATACTCTATTCCCTCCATTTCTGATTCTTTTGGCACCTCGATCTCTTCTAACCAACAATACCGCTCACTCTCTTCTCCAGAAATGACCGCTTGTTCATCTGAAAATTATTACAAGCAATCCGTCAACAAACAGCTATATTCATGATATTACCAAAGCATCTCAAATAATAACCTTAATAGGTTTCTGACTCGATATACTCTTAGATCATATCTAGATTAGAGATTTAGAGGTGCTGCCAAAATGGGTATATTCTAATACGTGTCAGAGTGGGTTCGAGCAGAAACACTTTTTGTCTCTTATTTAAACCACTTATATAACTAACGTCTTAATCTATAAACCTGTATTGTTACAAGAATAAACAAACATTAACCTATATTGGATAAGAAGTTTTAAGCATTTAAAACACATATAATATTCACTGTATTTGCTACAAGAGCAAGCAAATATCTAGATCAAGTTATTCACTGTACTGTCTGTCAATTTTTTTCAATTTTTGGTTAGATTTGCAAAGGAGTCAATAATCAAGTACCTATATCACTTAATCATTAGCTAAACAACTTTGTTCTAAGTTCTAACCATATGTATTGCTTTACGCAATATCTAATGATGTAATCCAGTTGATATATTTGTAGAATGACGATGTCAATTGGCATTCTAATAATGTAATCCAGTAGAAATATTTGCTTACATGGAAATGCATCAAATGGAATGTCTCTGTAGTATGAGCAGTCCCGACCATCTTTCTTAGAATAGGGAGGTCCCATCACATCAAGGATCGCACAAGGTGTTATAGCAGTGAAGGCATGTATGTTACCCCCTGAAGTTGGATATAGTACAGAAGTATTGCACGGAGCTGTAAAGATACCGTCAGCTTTCAGACTTGCTAATTTCACTGCACAAACAGTTGCATTCAAAATCGATTAATATACGGAAATATTTGTATTTAAATGCGTTCTACTTGCATATATAAAGATGAGAAACTCACGTTTTGACGGGTTATTTGAGTCATCCGACTTATTAGAGTTAAGCAAATCATACGCCTTAATGTGTACTTTCCCAATCAAAAGCTTGTTGAAAACTGTCATTTCTGGATGGTTATGAAGAGGTATGACAGCATTTACAGGCAGAAAGAAAATGCATAACTGCAAATCAACAGGCATAAAGGTTAATAATTTAAGATGACATCTCAATAGTTGTTTCCATAGTTGCCAATATTTCTAAAAGCTTACCGAGAATTTTTCACTCTGGTATATGGTTGTGCATGCCACTTTTGGAGTTATTCCTGGGTTACTTTTAGTCTTGAAAAACTGAAGATTTCTACTCAGACCTAAATCTTCTGCCCTCATTCCATCTATAACAAAATACAAGTCTAGTTAGCGCTGACACATTCATGTCATAGATACATAATACGTATGAAGGACGCTAAGCAATATTTACGAAAAGGAATCATACGTATTTCTTAAACTGCTAAAAGATGCCATGGGTCTCATGATATTGTGCTAGTTTGACAAATGATTAAAATAAATCTGAAGAGCTTCAGACGTGTACAAAGACAATTGACGGGATAACAACCTTTACTTCTTATTGGAAGAGAATAATCACTTTGATGGATACATAATCCAAAATGTGTAAAGTCGGGCTATAACTAGTTCAACAAGACCAAATATGTGAATAAAAAGTTGCACTAGCCCAATTCAACAAGACAACGATGTTACCGTATTTTATCCAATCGCCAAAAAATTGTTCTCTAGCTAAGAAACACAATCACTGTGTCAAGAAATTGGAAGTCATATTCTGCACCTATTTCATACCAATATCTAGATCCACATACACAGTTACAACCAGTGACTTGATATATTCCAGTGATAAAAAGCATAACCTACCTATTTAATACTTGTGCCTAGATCATAAGCTAAAGTGGTAAAGAACGCAATAGCAGGAAAAACATATATAAAATCTGATAATACTATAATATTGGCCAACACGACAATCTTTAAATCTTTGCAAAATTTCAGGGTCCTGTCCTAGTTTCCTCTTTCCTTACATGTACTCCACTCACATGGATTACGGAAAACCTTCTGAAATTAAAACAACCCAACAGGACGCAATCTACTAATAAGGAATGCTAGACACCAACAGAAAACCAATGTGGCATCATAAATTTAGTTGACTAATACAGTTTCAATTTCAAAAACGCATCCTGCCAACTTACGTCATCAAATGTCAAGCTATAACCCTACAAACCTAGATCCAACTCCCGAATTTAGTGATTTGTCGTTTTATACTACACAAGTATCCCTAATCAACCTAGGGCACTAACTTACGTACAAATAATAAACATTTTCCCCGACAATGTAGATCAAATAACTTCCTACAAAACGCAATAGATATTTAAACAATGTATTCAATTGCAGCAATCACTAACATCTAACTAACACCGCGCCTAGAGTAATGCTAACATAACAGCAATTCCGCTACTATTCTAATCAATCACATTTCAACACATAATCATAAATAAACAACGAATAGCTCACCGAGAATACGACAAAGCTTCTGCACATCACTCGGACTAGGAACCGTCCCAGCGCCTTTAAACACATCAACACAAGACATATACAGCTTCTGCAACGGAAACAAACTCCTCTCCTCCTCCGTTATCGATAACGGAGACGAAGGAGACCGTCTCCTTTTCCTACTACTAGTACTAGCACCATTACTACTACTACTTTTCCTGCTACATTTCCTCTTCCTTATAGTCTTACTCACCTCAGCTAACCTCACCTCTATCGTCATCAACCAAAATTACACGTCAGCACAGAAAAACCGCTCAAATTCAACAGAATTAACCGAATTACACGTCAGCACATAAAAACCGTTCAAAGTCAACAGAATTACCCGAAATACACGTCAGCACAGAAAAACCGTTCAAATTCAACAGAATTAACCGAATTACACGTCAGCACAGAAAAACCGTTAGATCTGATCACGTTACAGTTTATAACCGTTCAAATTCAGATCTGATCTAATAACCAACCGAATTCAACAGAATTAACCGAAAAACACGTCCACGCGCCAAAACATCCGATTGAAACCTTCAAATCCGTCAAAAAAGTATCAACCGTTAAAATTCAACGAAATTACACGTCAAAAAAGCTTGAAATTGAGCGTTTAAAAACGATATTTAATGGAAAAAACGATAAGTGTGTGTGAGAATTTGAGTGAAGGTGAAAATGTGGGTGAAAAAAAGATGGAAAAAAGGAGATTATAATGAGGGGGTGGTGGTGGTGAGGGAAAAGAAAACCATGGGCGGCCATAGATAGTTGTTAAGTTAGATTATGGATTGGATTTTTCTAGAGAGAGAAACGAAAAAATTTAAAGTTGAGTTTGTTTGATGTGAGAGAAATAAAGAAAAGTTGTTTAGATGGTGCGACCACTGTTTACAAATGTGGCGGTGAGGTGAGTTGGTAATGTCAAATTACTCTTTTGCCACTCTGGTGGTTAGATATTTTTGTGTNCACTTCAAACAACATATATCTCAAGAATGTCCCAAGAAAACATGCTTAACACTCCACCAGCAGATATCTTCCCGTTATTCTCAACGGACGAGGAACAGGTTGAGGTACCAATTGAGGAACCGGTTTAGGTACCAATTGAGGAACCGGTTGTGGAATAAGAAGAAAATCCGTATCTCGAAGATGAAGAAGCTTTGAGAGAAATGGAAGAAAAACAAGCACGGGAGGAAGCTGCTCATAGAGAGCAGGAAGCAAAGGAAGAACAAGAGCGTAGGGACGACTTGTTTAACACTTTGGAATGAGAGTACAAAGAGAGCAGGTTTGTGAACTGGTCTCCATACGACGATGGTTATCACTCAGACCAAAGTTGTCAAAATCGCGCCTAGGCGCATAAGGCTCTAGCCTTTGGGCTTTTTTTTTAGATCGAGGTTCACGACATACATGAAGCCCACAAAAAACGCGCGCCTCGGGGGCTTTTTGCGCCTTGGAGATGCAACAGTTTTTTTTTTTCTTTTTTTTTTTCCTTTTTTTTAAATATAAATTTAATATTAAGATAAGATACATAGGCCTTTTAAGTCATAGGGTGAGTATTTGTATGCTTTGTAAATTTGAATTGATTTTTTGTTTATTTTGTTGATTGAAATTTTCTTTAAGAAGTTACTTTGTTTCATTAAGTATTTTCTTTATGACATATTATCATGAAAATGTGGCATTGTGCCTTGAATATTAATATGTTGCTTTCTTGATATTTTGGGTTAAATTGTGAGCTTTGTTAGATGTAAGCTACAAGTTTAGGACACAAGCATATTTAGTCTGATATGTATTTTAATCTCTATATAGGTCATTGAGCCAAGAATTGATCTATTTTGGAAGTGATAACTAATACATTTTAATCTTTATAATGGCAATATGTGTCATGTATTAAGTATTTTAATGTTATTTTGTGTTATTTAAGCTACATAAATGGTCACATATGTTATAAAAAAAACTTAATGTATTTAGTGCGCCTCGCATTCATGAATCCTGTGCCTTGAAATGCGCCTCGACTCGAGGCTCTTTTGCCTCCCTTTGCGCCTTAGTGCGCCTTGAGCCTTTCAGAACATAGACTCAGACAACTCTGAAATTTGGGATCA
>LBNU01033703.1:34324-47057 GCA_014162995.1 Artemisia annua
TTTTTTTTTTTTTTTTTTTTTTTTTTTTTTTTTTTTTTTTTTTTTTTTTTTTTTTTTTTTTTTTTTTTTTTTTTTTTTTTTTTTGCTTTGAAAATTTTTCAAAATTTTTCAATTTTTTTTATCTCAATACTTGGCTTCTATATTTTGCTAACAATCCTTTTGTGCAGATCAGCAAACATACATACAACTTTTGACACGTTATATCATGTTCAAAACCTTGATGTTATATGAAAATCATAAATTCAAACAGATAAAATGTTAACGCTATATATTAATTATGGAAACTCTATTGCAATACATAATAAATTGTCAAAGGACATGACTATATATATAATTTGAAAGATATGCTTTACTTAATTACTGGAATCAAAAGAATGGTTCCTCTGCATTAGTAGTATACTAGTGGTTTCCACAAGTGGAAAGTAAACAGTGAGCTGCAATCTACCTTCATTCTTCTTTATACAATCCTTTGTATTTTGGTATAATACAATAATCAATAATGGTTGGCTTTAAACTAACAACAAGCCAACAAGGGATGAGGCATCTTAATATTGGTACCAAGAGATTTTTGTTTTAAACCCTCCTAAATAATATCTTGGAAGTGACTAAGAAAATTGTAAGAAACAATCACGTATATACCTTTTTGAGTCGAAGACTCTTTCTTAACTTGAACATGAAAAAGTCATATTTTTTAATTTTTATGTTAGCAATAACATTTTAGCTTACTTAGGTTTTTATGTAATAATTTTTTTTATTTAAACTTAAGGAACTTTTGTCAAAGCAAGTGATCACAGAAGTGAAATGATAAACTCTTTAACCACAAGGGTTGTAGTTGTCGTGTGGTTACTATAGTTAAACACAGTAAATTAAACACATGATAGCTATGAAAAGAGAACACTTTCTGTTTTTACGTTGCAGGAAGTATTTGTTCCTACATTTGATATGTTTACTTGCAACGAATGGACACATTGACCAAGTGGCTTGCTCTAATAATATCAACTTTCTTTCGTAAATGTTCAGTTGACCAATCAAAGACGATGGTTTGGATTGAATCTCAACTGCTGACTAACTAGATTGCTGGAATACATATTGTTGCTTGAAGATTAGTCTTTCAGGAAGGATCAGGTCGGAACGTCGATGGTGCCTCGGGTTAGGATGTCCCCACCGAGCTAACGTATTATCTTAAAACAAGATTTTTTAATCAAATTAAACTTCATTTTTTCCTTTCAAAAACCGGGGACATAATACCATAATATCTTACGTGGATTAAGTTGGAAATTAAATATATACGTGTCATGAGCTCAGACGTATAACATGTGAACTTCACATGTTCGTTTCCAATTTGGCACACAACCTTTGGATATGGTTTCAGAAAGGAACAGAAAGAGTATTATTTTATACATTTTAGGCTTCCAATAATGCTTTTCCTTAAAAGAAACAAAATATACTTGTAATTAAAGGCTATGGCTATCCGCACCCAATAAAAAATATATCTTTAATTTTTATTTTTCATCCACATTTTTGTATAATTTTTTTGCTAATGGAAAAAAAAGGAAACGATATTGAAAGCTAGTTTTTTCTTAAAAAGGTTTACAAAATGCGGTAGAACTAAATAGTTTTTCTGAGTTAATTGAAAACACAGTACTTGTGATATATGTTGTAATCTTTGTGAGGAACTTTAGTTTGATATTATGGGTTTTGTCCGTATAATAGCTGTGTACTTTCAAAAATGTACCGATATGGTATGTGTACTATTTTTCGTACCAGTATAGGAGGTCTACTTCCAGTTTCGTGCTAATATGGTACGTGAGTAACTTTTTCACTTGCAAAACCTGCAAAACATGTTAAAAGGCGATTTTTAAGCAAAAATGGTCCCTTGTGATTTATTTATTTTGCAAAATTGGTCCTTTGTGATTTTTTTCAAAAATGGTCCCTTGTGATTAAGTATATTAGCACAAACTTTTTCAAAACAACTTTTTGACTTGCAAAATTTTCATCCATGTTTATATGTTTTCTTCCGTTTTTATTAGTTTTCTTCCGTTTTCATTCGTTTTCATCCGTTTTTTTTTTCGTTTTCATCCATGCATTTTTTTCCGAAAAAAAACAATTCGATTATTTTTAGAAAAAAATGTAAAAATAAATCTAAAAAAGATTATTATTATTATTATTATTTTTTTGTGGAAATTTTTTTTTCCGAAAATAATTTTATAGAAAAAGATTTTTTTTTTTTTTTTAGAAAAAATTAGTCGAAAAACTTGGCATTTGGAGAGTTTTCATGAGAAAAAAGTTTCTATACATTTTCGTTCATTTTTATACATTTTTGGCGAAAAAAAATTTCTAATTTTTTTTTAAAAAAGACAAAACAAGATTTCAAAAAAAAATTATAAAATAAAATTTGTGGAAAAACTTTTTTCCAAAAAAAATAATTCAGAAATTTTTTTTTAGAAAAAAAACCCAAATAAAAAATTTCTAAAAAAAATAAAAAAAAAAATCATTGAAAAAATTACCACGAATTTTTTTTTTTTAAGATTTTTTTAAATCTTTTTAGTATTTTTTTTTTTAGATTTTTTTTTAATCTTTTTAGAATGGACCATTTTTGAAAAAATCGCAAAGGACCAATTTTGCAAAAGAAACAAATCACAAGGGGCCATTTTTGGGGAAAAAAAATCAGAAAGGACCTATTTTGCAAAAGAAACAAATGACAAGGGACCATTTTTGAAAAACTCGCAAATGACCTATTTTGCAAAAGATACAAATCACAAGGGACCATTTTGTCCAAAAAATCAATAAAATAAAACTTGCACCCCATTTTACAGGTTGCCAACCGGTAGCCGGTCAAGAAGTGGTCATATTAGCACGAAACTGGAAGTAGACCTCTTATACTGGTACGAAAAATAGTACACGTACAATATCGGTACATTTTTGAAAGTAGACAGCTATTGTACGGACAAAACCCTTGATATTATTGTGTTCTCACTTTCAAATATTCATCTATTTTTATGTATGGATATTGGATAATAAGCACCTAAAATATGACTATTTTTAAAGTTTTATGTTAACCAAAATTTTATAGGTTGTGATTAAGCCCTATTTTATATAAAATTGGCATTTAATAAACTTATTATTTTCATATTTAATGGTTATAATTATAAAAGGTGTTTTTAAATATGTAATATTTTATGTTGATTAATTGTTGATTTTTTTAATTGTGGGTTTTACTAACAACAGCCTTAAGGGTTGTGGTTAAGCAAATAATTTTCATTACAATATCTCTTTTGAATGATTCCGATTGCATGATAATCCCGAAAAAAAAGTGGAGAAAATCCCGGAAATATTACATATACAATTAATGATTGATTGTGATTGGATGAATTATATTATTACAAGAAATTGTAGTAAAATAAAGCATTTTAACGACAACCCTTAAGGTTGCTGTAAGCAAAACCCTTTTTAATTAAAGTAAGCTTGTATAAATACATAATTAAGATTTCCTGAACATTTAAAGAACACTAAACATTCCATAGTTAACATCACTTACCTCTTTTATAATAATTAAAAGTATATAATTATGAAATATATGAATTCATTAGTTGTCATATTGATAAATTTGGAATAATGCTTGCACACAACCCTATGGGTTGTGTTTAACAAAACCCTTTTTCTTATAATGATTTATTAAGTCATATTGTTTTACTAAAACAGATACAAACGATGTAATAGACACCACTAAATGACGCTAACCCTCTATGTTTAAACGTTATGTAATATTACACGTCCAAAACAACTAGCAATAATGGTGACCACCGTTTTCGTATCGTCATTGTATCGTGATGGTTCTCTGTCAGTTTTTTTTTTATGAAATAGTGTGTGGTAAAATTGTTACTTAAAGTTATCGACATGCGTAAAGTTAGCATAATGAAAAACATATAATTGCTCAACAAAATTTTTGATTACAAGTTGTCTGCCATCATAACGTGCGGATACCGTGCTATAAAAGCTTTTTGTAATATTACTAAATGGAAAAGCAAAAAGCAAATCTAATTTTTAATTAATAACCTCTTTTGTATATTCTTTTTTCCTTCTATAAAAACAATCAACCGAAAAAACTTCGATATCGACACCCACTGCCTACCCAACTAATATTATAAAAGTATAAACGTAAAAGTGCAATTATGATGTATATATACTTCGTCAAAAGGTATGAAACAAGAGAAAAGAGAGGCAATACGTAGAGAAACAATGGTCGAAGTGATTATTACACATTTTTTAACTACTATTTTCCTGTGGATTACACAACGTATCCTAAAATTCTAAATACAGTGGGCCCATTGTACACGTGTCCAGATCAAACATATAGTCAAAATGTTGCTGTATCTTACGATTTGATTTCCATCTTTGCTTTTGGACGCACCAATACATGTAAACTATTATTTGGCACACATGATCTATCGCACGGTTGCTCAAAACCGCCTACGATCACCTGACCGGTTCAAGGTTCAACTGGTTCAACTCGGGTTTTAAAACACTGTGTCATATACACCTGAACGGATAAGTTAACAAGTTTTGAAACAAGTTTTTTATATGATGAACATGGTCGTTTCGTGAACTTCGATGATCATGTGTCATTATTAAAGAAAAGCCCCATTAAACACAGAAAAAAAAATACATATTTCATAATGTGTATATATAAGAGAAGTGCATGAAATTTTGCGGCCCTCGTCAAACGATAGCTCTGTGCAATAGCGCCACATGCACTCCTTAAAGAAGTCCCTTGTGAGTAAAAGAAGGATAAATATTTAATCAAGTATCCTCATGACCTGTCTTTGGAAGCTGATGCTTTATGGAACAAAGTCGTGAAAGGCATATATGGTTCTCACGGTGGTTTTGGGACAAATTTGGGTATTGGGCAAATATTTTGAGCAGTAGCAACGTAATAGATAATGTTGGAGTTTCATGCATTCTCAACCTCCATGGCTCCATAGTTTCCAAAGTTGGTGACGGGAATAGAATTCAGTTTTGGCCGGGAGATTGTTTGGTGCTAACATAGCCACATAGGAGCGTTTAATTTCATCGTCTTTATGCTTTGGAAGTCAACTTGTCTTCTTATCGATCGATGGAAATGATTCTAGGACCGGTTGGTCTTGGTGTTGGAGGTCAGAACCTGCCACAAGTGACTTTTTGGAGTTGACACAAATGGATATCAATCGTTTAGCTTCAAACTTTCGGCTGATGATTCAAATACGTAATAAACTTTGGCGTAATATCTTTATCGACATATGCAATAGTACTAAAGTTATTGGTCACATAATTGCTGACTTAAAACCTAAAGGTGCCAATGATGAAGATTGGCAATCTGTTGATTCTCGTGTTAAAACATGGTTTTATAATACAGTTAAATCTAACTTACTTCAACACATCACTGATGAAACTTGTACTGCTAAATATTTATGGGACAAACTTGAAGAGTTTTTCACTAATAATAAAATGTCTAGGGTTCTTTGTCCATTACAGATTATTGTCAAACTCTTAAAAATTATAAGTTAATAGATGTCAAGTTCTAATGAGTTTAAGGAAGGTCTTAACATATCAAAGGCCGCCTTATAATAATAGGTAGATACACTTTCTTTTTAAATTCAATCAAAAATAAACAGTTGGATACTTCATTTACAAACTAGTTGCAAGTGTCACATAATTCTACGTATTCTTTTAATGAACTTAACATTTTGACTTTTATATTAAAGGTACAGACGGAACGACACGACGAATGAGATGAAAGGATGATTCGGAAAGGATGGACACAGACATGCATTATAGGCAACCAAGAGTCTGCACAACAAAACACTACAAAACACTGTTTTATCTAGCTAGACATGCATTATAGGCAACCAAGAGTCTGCACTACAAAACAGTACAAAACACTGTTTTATCTAGCTTCTGGCTAGCTTTTATATACAGTATAATTCAGCGATTAANTGTTATATAAAAAGTTGTAAATATTAAGAAGTTCAGGGTGTGTTTTGTAACTAAAATTTATATTAAAGAAATGTTTGTTACATTTTTTAATGGTGAACCAATAGGATGGCGCAAGTAAAAGTTAAAAAAAATCTAGTATGAAAATAAAAAAAGGGCCTTAGCAAAGTGGCATTATTCTAACAGTAAGCCCACCAAAAAAACTATAAAAAATGTGGTCAAAAATTTGGTCAACGCAATGCTCTATAGTATATATAGGCCTTTTTGCTAGATTCAAGAAACCGGTACGTATTTGTTAGATATTTGGCAAATAAAGTTTGTTATATAAAAAGTTGTAAATATTAAGAAGTTCAGGGTGTGTTTTGTAACTAAAATTTATATTAAAGAAATGTTTGTTACATTTTTTAATGGTGAACCAATAGGATGGCGCAAGTAAAAGTTAAAAAAAATCTAGTATGAAAATAAAAAAAGGGCCTTAGCAAAGTGGCATTGTTCTAACAGTAAGCCCACCAAAAAAACTATAAAAAATGTGGTCAAAAATTTGGTCAACGCAATGCTCTATAGTATATATAGGTAACGAAGGCACTTTTGTGTGGATACAGATCGAAACACCATCATAGTCATCACTTGAGTATTATTAGCCCTTCTAAATTATCGCATAAAAAGATTATCATTGCTGTAACAATATTGACAGTTAATAATATATACGTTCATGACGTATATAACTTACAAAACAGAAGCAAAAGCATTGTCCCAACCAACTGGACACATTTTGATGGCACCATAAAAACTGCCCTTTTGACCCATCTAGCTCCTTGAAGCTTTACCAAAATTCATCAGCAACAACAGAACCAAATAGGACTTCATAGATTGACAAAATGCTGGCTACAACACTATGGGTTTCATCATCTTGTATGTTAAAAATCCAAATATGGCAAAATTCCCTATAAATTAGCAAAGACATCTTAAATTGATCACAGGCTCACATTTCATGATAATAGTGACATAAACTTAAGCACACGCCTATATGCTAACTGTGAACACAAAACATTATGATTGACGTCCACTTAAGATGTCTTCAGCTCTAGCAAAGAAAACTGCATTATGACTAAACCTCATCTAAACTGATAAACGCATGTCAACTCTCAGCGCATGTTACCCTCGCGCAAGACATCAATCATGTCATATATCTTTTTATCTGCTTTAGATTGGATCTGCATTTCAAAAACAGCTTCAAAGATTAGATTATTTGGCCACATCAAGCACTAGCAGTTTATGTTTGTGTATTGAAGCCAAGTGTCTAGTTATTACAACTCGGAAGCTTAAGTTGTTTTTGAAAAGATTTTGCTTCTTATTATCTAATGGTCAAAAGTCAAATAATCTGTTTTGGATAATCTATAACATCATTAAATCAGGATGCTAACGTAGTACGTGGCACAATTTTAACATAGCTACGTCACTTTTTAACACGTGTCAGCTTCTCAAGTTTTGTTCCCGCTCAATTTCTAGAAAAAAAAATTAGGCAAACCACAAAAAAAGACAACCCACATTTCTGTAACTGCTTCCAGAACCGCTAACTGGAAATTGAAGAAACCATATATACTAAAAAAAAATACATAAGATTATGGAGTATTGTGTATAAGAGATCTTGTGCGTAGCTGATCCAGAGGTGACTACAGATTGAAGTTTCAAATCAACTCAATATTTGTTCAATCATTAAGAGACCTAGTTATTCGTTCTAACAGCAACAAGTTATATTTAAGGGTAAACTAAAATTAACTATTTACCCTAAGTTTCACCTAACTTAATAATAGATTAACATGACTCCATTTACCATCTCTCATTTTTTATCGAAAAAAATGTCGTTTTAGTGATTCTACACATCAGTTATTTAGATACTCACTTAATCAGGTTATACCTAAGACTCAAATGTCTTATTATGTGATTATCACACAACCCAAACACTATTATACGACCTGTCCTATAACAACTAATCATTTAAGTATCAATATCACATAATCACTAACAGACACATCCAAACACCCTGTTGGAAAGGTATTGTTTGATGGCGCTTTTGCTACTAATTCTTTATTTTTATTTTTTTTCTATTTAGCAGAGAAAAGAGTTAGCACCTTCTTAGCGAGAAAAAGTGCAGCATCAATAGCACCTTCTGCATAAATTGATCTCCCACAAACATTGTGCTGAAACTCAAAAGAAACCCTACAAAAAGAAAAACATAATCTAATTGCTCGTTCTAAAAGATTTCATTCAAAACCCCCTCTTAGTTCAAGAATAAATCTGGAGCTTACGTTCCATCAGGGGATGTCAGATGATACATATGGAATGCATGTCCATTGAGATGCTCCTCTGGTACACCAACCATTTCAACTTGTTGTTTCGGATCTCGTATCAATTGTACCTGGTAAAGAAATATTGTTAAGATTGAGAGTTTATACAGAATATGTTGCAAGATGCTTGAAAAATTAAATAAAACGTTATTTTATAACAGTTACAAATTAGTGCTTGGGGTTGTTATGTATTCCTGGTACAAGGATGCCCCAAAATTGTGTTCTATGATTAAGAATCATAATAATAAGACCTACCAAAATAACAAAATATAAAAAACTGAATTACTTATGTAACCAATTTACTTGATACTTTGCATCAAAACAACTATTTTAGCTGAAAACTACAAACAACAATTGTAACCATTGTTCTTGAACTTTTCCCTAAAGAAAGCCACAATAGAAATTTTAGACAGATTGTTCATGTAATTGCAAGCACAGAATTTTGTGGGTTACTTGCCAAACACGATAGTTATTTTGATAGAAAGTGTCAAGTACACGGTTACAGAAGATATTTGCTGAAATTGAAAAGTTCCAATGTACTAACTGGTACCACATAGGCTAATATACGCTTCTTGAACAGCATGCAGCATATATGTCTTACACGAGGCAATGTTTATAATGACGAAAGACATGTAAATTAAAGGGATAAGTTATTCCCCATTTGCTGACATGAACTATCCTGACCTACCTGATCTATGTCGAAGTCGACTCCCAGTTTTTGAAAACATGATATGACAGCTTTTGCTGTTCCAGATGTGTCCAACTTGGTAGCTTGATGAGATTCCGACACCTGTTACAAAATCAACATAAGAAACAACTAACAATGAAAAATTTGGTGGTCTGGTGGGTTGGGTTATATAGGTAACAATATAACGGGTTCTGGTCAAAATGGGCTGAATTTAGTACGGTTCTGATCAGGTTGGGTTAACCCGAAACATGTGGTCTAATCATATGTTTATTTTTGTATAGAAAACTAGTATGGTTACCATAAATCTAAAACACTTTGGGAGACTTTCGAACTCTTGACCCATCTGACCAAGTTCCTATTTAGCAGTTTTTTTATTTTTACCATTTGACCCGTTAAAGGTAAAACAAAACCCAGATCGACGGATTCATACGTGAATGAGTTAAAATGGACAATTCTAGGAACAAAGTAAGTCAATTAAGAAAACTTTTGAAACAATGATGCTGATATAAATATGCTGTAAGAACGTTTTATTAAATATCATAGACGTTGTTACTTGTTATGACCAAAAACATTAACGTCCACAAAGAATAGGCGGAACTCTATGAAGCACTCAATCAAGAAGTATTATCCACACAACTATCTAGAATCTAGAATATTAGTAAAAAAAAAAAAAAACAGCTCGGCAGAAAATAGTCACCAGTGTTTATAAAAACCTAAAACTCTATATGATCAAACTGAAAAAGGCATTAACCAATCATAGATGATAAATTTTTCACAACCTGTGGTTAATAACGTCTAATTTGGTGAGAGAAGTTCTTTTCTTACTACTTTCACAGTTTTAAAGTCAAATATTATAATCATGTAATAAATAGAGCACCGTCAGGCTGGTGTTCCCGAAATGTCTAGCATTTTCCAAAATCAAGCCTTGGCACATCCTTTTTTGGGGCCCCTTTCGTATAATAGTACGAGTAATAAATTATTTGACTTTGCTATAAGAAAAGGAACACGTAACAAGCCATGACCGACAACAATAGAGCTGTATCAATTTATGTTCAAAACCAACTCTACATCTAACCAGTAACCACTAACCAACAATCAAAAACTACAGGCATCCGTTAGAGTAGATAGAGACAAGTACCTCTAGAGTATATCCGGAGAATGCTCCAGGAAATTGCGTGGACATAATATCCATGGCTGCCAAGAAGGCCACAACCTGAACAAAATAAGCGACTATGAGACTAAACATCTTTTAAGAAAAAGCGTCAACAATTGTATTCATAAAACAATACCATAAACATTTTTCACCTGTTTTCCCATTTGAGGAGAGATCACCGCATAAAGATTCGCGTCTTGCACAGTTTTATACAAAAGATCCCTATCTCCACCAGTAGTTCCCATCACAAAAGGCACTCCACTTTTGCAATATAACTCAGCATTCTCTGCAGATAGATAACAATAGTGACCGCACTAAACTAATATGGTACGGAGTAACAGAAATAAAAAAAAATAGCACGGTTTACCATTGACGGCATTAGGTACTGTGAAGTCCACCACGATGAGATTTGGATATTGTTCAACAATAGATGCTAAAGTGGTGTCTCAATCAGAGGGACCGTAGACTTGAATATTTTTCCCTCCCACTTCAACTGTTTTCCCGGCATCTTTTTGAACACCAAACGATGCTGGAACAATATGAAGCCCTGCAGATATTCCCGCCTCAATAACTGCCTCACCCATTTTCCCCATACAACTGTTGACCTAAACAAAAATCAAAAGTAATGATAAACTAACTTACAAAAATAGTATTAGCAAAAGGGCAAAAATAGTACCATGATGGGAAGAGCAGGACTGTTTGCACGAGTCAATTGCTTCTCTTCACTCGGTGTTGCTAGGGTGGCCGATATTGAAAGCATATTTCTACCAAAAGCAGTACATTTGGATGGTCTTTTTGTTGGAAATATGGTTATCTTTTATATATAAAAGAATTACACTTCGGAGTTTTTTTGACAGAACAATGTTATGGGAAAAAAAATTAGACCAATAGGAGAGCTTGATTTTGACACATAGGCAAACTCAAGCAATATGATTGGCCAATAAAAAGTCAAAATTGAGTTGATTTTGGTCAAACTTTAATAAATTTGGTGGAAAATTTGATTAGGGAAAAAAATACATAAAAATATAGGTGTCAAATTTATGAAAACAAAAACTTCAAAAAAAAGGAGGTAATTAATAAAACTTTAGTGTTTGAATTTTAAATATAATATATAGAGTTAAGTGTAAATTATAAGTCTCCATATTTTTTTAATAATTTTAGATAATACGCAAATAACCCCTTACACTATATACCCCATATACTTTATAATACGAACTTTGTTTACAATTACATGTATCAATATTAGCTTCACACTTTCATCTATTTAAATTACAAAATTTTGTAAATATACTAATTAGTTTTAATATACGTTAAATATTTTTAAAATAAATATTAGTTTTAAACTTTCATCTATTAATTTTTTTTTTTTTTACTATATATGTTAAATAAGGACTAATGTTAACCTTTGTTGTGCATGCAAGGGCCTTATATAGACAAAAATGCTGAGAAGATTTACTCATCCCCATAAAAATGGGTAGGTTGTTTGAATTGGCTATTACGTGGAATACATTTGGTTTAAAACAATTTCTTTAGTATGGGTTATGGTCAAAGTCGACGAGATTTGGTCCACAAATATTCTTACATTGAATTTTATTTTGCGAAGACACTCTCAAAGATCCCCTAAAAATTCTTTGAGTGCCTGATGCAGTGGCGTAACACACGCCATAGGGTTTTTTTGCCCTATGACACCGCCAAACTGCACCTGAGGATGCGCCATTGCTGCACCGTTGGTCCCTTCGCCAGCCCTTTACTTTAAAAATTTAATAAAAAATAAATAAATAAATAACACAAACATGAAAAACACGACATGAAATGTTAGATCAAACTGTCTTACAAAAAAATATTTAACATTTATCATTTAAAACACTTATTTAAGTAATTATCTACCACATAAAATCAAAACAAATTAATGTATATATTTATATAGACTAGCAATAATCAATATTTATATCACAATTTTTTTTGTCATAACCCCGTGCGTGCGCGGGTATCATAACTAGTAAATTAATACGTAAATGTCTGGAATCGAACCCGAGACCTCGGGATTGCACACATTGCAAATGAGTATTAAGGAAAAATAATAAATGTATTTTTATATTTATTATTAGACACAAGTACTTAACGGACGTTAGTGTTTACCGTTAAATGACTAACGACCGTTAGACGAAAATAAGGAAAGAAGTGTTTATGTAAAATTAGGAAACAAGAAAAGTTCTAGAATCCCCTAAGGATTCTAAAACCGGTCGTGGGGTGCCATGGGGTATCCAAAACCCTAACTTGTTCCCTACTCTTCCTAATTAGTATATAAACAAATCTAGGGTCATTGTTTTCACATCCCTTTTGTGCACACAATTATCCCTAACTTTCTTTCTCTCTTTTCTTCCCTCAAACCGATCGTACAAACACCCTAGGGTATTTGTGGGTCGAATTTTGTGAACCAAAATTATACTTGTGTAGTTTCTTGCAAAACCTTAATACGGTTTAATTTGTGTGTACAAGAACGAGGTAACAACACACTATTGTTGTTATCAAGAGATCGAATAACAAAAAGGTAAGGGGTTATTCATAGATCTA
>LBNU01033703.1:51900-65056 GCA_014162995.1 Artemisia annua
TTATGACAAGATTATTAATCATATTTAAGCAATTAACTATGATTGAATACTCTTTCCTAAGCACATTAAAAATACAAAGATGGTAATTGCCATATTTATATGAATATGAAATTTGACAATGAATATCAAAACTCTTTCCTGAATGATTACTTGAACGAGGACGATAAGTAATCAAAAGGAGTTTATGAATTCAAATAAATCTTTGGAAGTATACAAAGTGCAATAATCCATGAATGGATAATTCATGCATTTAGGAGATTAATCTTATGTTTAATTAAATAATCAATGATTTGATTTATAATTGAAATAAGATAATCTAAGTATTCCTGAAAGCTAGTGGGAGTATTATGTTTGATTTACTAAATCATATATGTTGTATAACATATAAGAAGTAACATTCCATATAAGTAAAATGTTAAGTCTTATTGGAATGAAAATTTACTTAGATGATTTAAAAAATAAACCATACAACCTTGGAACAAGAGTTTATTGTTTAATAAACTCGTGCGGTAAATAAATCTAATAGAATATGATATATCATTTTGAAAGACTAAATTGATATAGATATTTGTAAAGATATTGCATGAATAAAATCTAAGTATGACTGAAGGATTTTCGTGTATATCATTTTATTGTTGTATCATGCTCAATGATTCGACAATATTTGAAATCCAATCAAAGTTATTATATAACTTGTGTAATGTATATTCTAATGGAATATGTTTGGACTTAGAATTAATGATCCTCAACCTGGAATTGCTCCTAATTCTAAGTATACACAATATGACAAATTGTTGCGTAATTGTTATAGCCGACAATAAATCTTGAAGGATTGGAAGGCATCAAACATTACACGATGGATATTAAGTTTACGGGATTTTAAAGAGCATATTGTAGTTTTATACAATGATGCTAGTTTAATTGAGATCACACTCAATACTAGTCATGGTAGGATTTTATCCTTGTTTACGGCCATGTAAACTAGTTGTGCTCAACTAAGAGCATAGTTGCATTATACACTAAAGAATTAGAATACTTTAAACTTTAAAGTGTTTGAAAGTTTGAATGTCATAAATTGGTGGTTGAGGATATCACACCATTTATGAAAAATTATGTGGATATATCAAATAGTTGGATTTACACATACAAGAATTTCGCTAATTAAATTCTTGAAATAAGTATTCTCAAAATTCCTATAGATCAAAGTTAGTTGATTTACGCCTAGTTAACAAGTATGATTGACATGACTTGAGGCATAATTCATTACCTAGAATTATCTTGCATTGATCTATTTTAGTATTTGGATAAAGGATGTAATGTACGATTATTAATTTCCAATGAAATAAAGTATTGGTTATGTTTATTTACATTGCTTTAATAATATATATCCTGTTTTTGCATGTTTATATCCTTGAATAATTTTATTATTCTAAAACTGTCCATTGTTGGTTAATAATATGGGAATATTATTAAGGGAAGACAATTAAGGTATTCAATGAATTGGATATTGGACTTATCCCAAACTACATGATAATACTTATTTTAGTAAATCATAATTAGTTATCCTCAGACTTGAGATACCAGATAAGTGTCATGAATGTAGTGCATTTTTGTGGAGCAATCTACCGCTATCCGTAACTGGTAGTTATAAGGGTTGTTTTCAAAAGTGTTGCAAAGTTCATGAGTTAGTCTTGTAGTCAAAATAAAATTTGTTCCTTCAAATTTGTTTTGAAGTTTAATACTATGGGCCACTCGTAGGATTGACAAAATGTTTGTGTGGCCACACCCAAAGTCTATCTGGAATACGTTCAGATGTTTTGGTAATTTTGTTCAATCATTGATAAACGAGAAACTGAATATTAATAAAGATTTATTTCTTTATTAATCAGAGTATTAGAAACAAAAGGATAATAATAACGATGAATCGTTAAGGGTTTTCCAGGAAACTCAGCTCAGTTTGAACTAGGGGTATTGGAGTGTTGCAAGACGCCGACCAATATCATTTTACTATTAATAAATAACCAAGTGGGAGCTGTTAGAATATTGGTTAAATATTATTACGTAAATGTCTAGAATCGAACCCGAGACCTCGGGATTGCACACATTGCAAATGAGAATTAAAGTATGATAATAAAAATATTGTATGTTTATTATTTGAACACAAGTACTTAACGACCGTTAGTATTTACCGTTAAATGACTAACGGCCGTTAGACGAATATAAGGAAAGAGGTGTTTACATAGAATTAGGAAACAAGGAAAAAGTTCTAGAACCCTCCCTTGGGTCTAGAACTGGTCGTGGGTCACAAGGGGGTTACCAAAACCCTAACTTGTTCCCAAAGTTTCTAATTCCTATATAAACAAACCTAGGGTCAATTGTTTCTCACCTTTTGTGCACACACAATTATCCCTAAATCTCTCTTCTCTTTTCCTTTGTTCCAAACGATCGTCCAAGGTCCTTAGGGTTCCCTTGGATCGAATTTTTCATAAGAAAAATAATTGTGTTCTTGTTACTTGCATAACCTTTAATTCGTGATTAATTTGTGTGTACAAGAACGAGGTAACAACACACTATTGTTGTTATCAAGAGATCGAATAACAAAAAGGTAAGGGGTTATTCATTGATCTACATAAACCCTAATTAGGGTTCATCACTTGTTCATCCCCAATCAAGAATCGCATAAGATATGTTTACTATTTATGTTTTAGTTAACTATTACTTGTTATATTTGATCCTTCGCTTCCGCAATTATGTGCTACTCGTTATTAGTAATTATTTATGATTGTCATGATATTAAAATTCTAACATTGTTAACTTATAAGAGGGGAAGGTGTGGCCCTCGCCAAGCCACGCTGGCTTCTCGTTTTCGCTCGCCACCACACCCCATGAGGTTCGCCATCCTTCGCCAACGAGGAACTCCTCACCTGCACGACGAGGGTGAGTTTCTGACGAGGTGGGGGCCAGCAACGGTAATATTACCGTTTCTCTCTTTTTTTTTGTTCGTTTTGCAAAATGGCTGGGCAGTGTGTATATATATGTGAACATTTCATAAGTTTTGATACATACCAACTTTAGCTACAAAAAAAATTCTGCAACAAAAAAAAAAGTCTCAATATCCTAACGAAACCGGGTATTTCACGAACCTTCTCACATCAAATCCGCAAAATTACGGGGGTTCGTCAAACCCGTCTACCCCGTCGTCACAAAATTCAAATTCTCCACAAATACCTCCATACGGTATGCAAGAGTTCAATCCGATGGCAATTTACCGTAATCAACAAATGGCTTTTCAACATGGCTTCGTAAATCCTCAACAACAACTCTTTTTGGCACCTCAATTTTACAACACGTCACAACCTTCAACGTTTCATTCCTCACAACCACAACAAAACGTTGAAACACAACCGTCGGATGCACAATTTAAAGTCCCGCAACCACGTGAGCCGGTTAAAGGCAAAGGAAAAAAGGGAAAAAAAAGGAAAACATGTCGTCAACTTGGACGCCGATGATGACGATGAGTTTGAAGATGTAGGTACGCGTGTGGTTAGGAAGTGGAGTAGGGATGAAGAAAAGTTGCTTGCAGAAATATGGTTAGAGGTTTCTCAAGATAAAGACATGGGAAACGACCGTTCCGATGAGCACTTTTGGAACCAAATTGTTGACACGTTCAATGCTCGTAATGATAATGAGCCTCGAAGAAAGAATATGCTCACGGGTAAATGGACAAGGCTTAACGGAGATTGTCAAAAGTTCAAAGCTGTTTATAAACATTTACAGCGCAAAAGCGGTGAGAACGACCATGATCATCTCGAAAACGCGAAGCTCAACTTTGAACAACGCTTTGGAAGTAAAAGCTTCGTGTATGTCCACGTTTGGGAGATTTTGCGAAAGTACCCTAAATGGGAAGCCGATGATCCTATTGACATTACATGTCTTGAGGATTTATTTGGCCCTGACAAGCATCCTCGTCCGGAGAGAAAGAGTCGAAATTCAAAGAAACAAAAGTCAACTTCCACATCGGATGTAGCAAGCTCCGGTGGTAGTCAATCAAGTAGCTTTTCGGAACAATTATCCTCAAAATATCAAGCAAAAGCCAACAGTGACATAGCCGCGAACGAAGCTCGAAGGATGAAGGAATTAAAGGCGTTGGAGATGAAGGAAATGAAGTTTCTACTAATAAATCCCGACTTGACGGATGACCCGGCAAAAGCGGCTATCATCCGAAAAAGACAAGCAAAAATAATGAAGAAGTATGAACATGCCGATGACGATCCCGATAACGAGTAAAATGTGTTGTTTTTTTTATTCTCGTAATTTTTTTTCCGTAACGTTTTCTTTCCGTAATGTTATTTTTATTTATGTGTTAATGTAATTTTAATTTTAGTTAAATGAATTTAGTTTATTTGATATTTTGAATAAAAAAAAAAAGTTGTAAGTGGTGGGGCCCAAATGAGTAAGTTGTAGTTAGTTGTGAGTGAAGGGGTTGTAAGGGGGTTGTAAGGGGAGGTTTGTTAAGATGATGTGGCACCCCGTGAGGCCCGAAGAGCTCATGCTACTCACGACACCTTCCTCTCTATACACACAAATACACAATACCAAAATTATACTACTACTGTACAACAACACAGCAACATCTTCTGGACACAGCAGTGCCATAAAAGCAACCCCAAACTTTTGTTTTAGTATATGATAGTATATATGATACACCCTCTGAAAAAAAGATTTCACTCATAAATCATCTTCAATGTCTCACTCTTGCCAAGAAACCCCATTTTCACCTTCAACCATGGCTGACGTCACCTTAACCAAAGGGTCAAAAGTTGAAGTCAGCAGTGATGAACCAGGTTTCTATGGTGCATGGTATGAAGCCACCATCAAAGACATTGTACCATTATCAACCAAAAAAAGACAAAAGAAAAAGATTGGGTATTTAATAAAATATGACACATTGTATGCAGAGGATAATCTTGAAGAGATGTTGTCTGAGGCTGTTGATCCAGCGTTTGTCAGGCCTTTGCCACCTAAGAATGATGACGTGGAAGGTGACGTGGAGTTTGAGGTTATGGATGTTGTGGATTGTTATCATAGAGATGGGTGGTGGTGTGGTGTTGTGGAGAATGTGATTGTTGTTGTTGAGAATGGTGAGGATGTTAAGAAGAAATATGTTGTCAGGTTTGAGGATCCTGTTGAGGTTTTTGAGTTTGAAAAAACTCAAATGAGGCCTCATTTTGAATGGGTTGACTCTTGTTGGAAACTTGCTCCAAAGAAGGTAGTATCTTTTTTATAAAAGTTTTTATTTATTTATTTGTTGTTGTTGTTGATGAAAAAATTGAAATGGGGTTTTGATTTGTGTGTTTATGGTATTATATATTGTTGTGTTTATTTTTTTAATGCAAGTGTGGATATGGTTTTATACTTTTTAGGGTTTATGTTTGATTTTGACCTAGGGTTTTGGATGAATGTTTTGTTGGATCATGGTGGTGTTATTGATATGGGCATATGTCATTTTGATTTATGGAGTTTTTGTATATTTTAATGGAGTTTTTGTATATTTGTGAAAAATCTGCCGATCCACTTGGCGAAATAAAAAAATGACTTGCTTGGTACACGTAAGAATTTACGAGGATGTCGTGGATAGGGCCAAGTGCCCATTGGGACAGGTGGACCCACGGAATCCCCCCAAAAAATTACGCGAACCAAAAGTCTAGATTCAGTATCCTTTAAAAATTGGTCTATTAGGTGCTAAGTAGTGTTTTTTTTGTGTCTCTTGACATACTTTTCTCTGTTTTTATAACATGGGTACATTATTATATTGTTTAAGTAGGAGTTAAGGGTTGTTTAATAAAAGTGTTTTTTGTGACCTTGGATTCTGGGTTCTAAAATATATGTTGTTTTGAACAAGTTTGATTGTTCTGTATATAGAGTACATATAGTAGTGGTGATGTTGTGATGATATTTTATACTGATTGATTTGGGGAATGCTTTATGATTATTCTTATAAGGGGATGTTTCTAAAAATATTGTTAGGGGTGCTTGGTAATCTGTAGTAAAATTTGTAATGATTTATGATTGATTATTGTATAGTGGTGGTTTTTTGGATGGTGTTCTTAAACGTGTGTTGTTTTGAGCAATACAGATTATTCAGATTGCATTATTGCAGCTTTAGATATTCAGAGATATATTTTGGGTTAGTAACCCCAAACACAATGGAACTACTTATTTTCTTTATAAAAGATTCAGTAATGAGTTTAAGCAACCCAAACGCACCCTTCAGATCATGCCTTGTATTGGACACTTGTGATCTTGTTTATGAGCTGAGCTTGTTATAATACAACTGTGTAAATTTTTTGAACGTTCTTTTTTGACCTTTGAAAACCCTGAAATTATACTTTGGGAAATTCTTGCCGAAAAAAGATTAAAATCGAGAAATTGTTTATGGCTTTGAAGTGGAAATTATTACAAGTCCTTAGTAATTGTTAAATGTTTTGGAGCTGTTCAATTCCTTTTTAAAGTATTTTTTAAGTAGGTAATGGGATGATTGACTATTAAAGTCAAAACTGTACTATAATTGTATATCTGAATAGCATTTGTTCCTTTAATCATGCAGACACCAGAGCAGGAAGTGACTGATAAAAATGCAGTTCCTACATCAGAGTCCAACGTTGATGCTCAATCAGGCTTCACCACACCATCTAAATGGCCTGCAACTGCTAATTTGAACAGTGAAAGTGTAGTCCGTCGACGTTCTTCCGAAAAAAAGAAGCATTTGCGAAAAAGAGCTGTGAGTTGAATCTACCTCTTTAGCTTTGAGATTCATTAAATGTTTTTAGGAATGGATGTTGATAGTAAATTTGTAACCACTAACATGTGCAGGAATGTAATTCTGAGATGGGTGGTGTAGTGGACGGTTCAGTCACGACTAGCAGGAAGAGAAGCACTGTGAATTCAGCAGAAGAAGTTTCAAGTAGTAAAAAGACCCGATCTTCAGCAGATGTGGAAAAGTCAGGTTGTACTTTTGTATGCCGATTTGTGGGTCGCATTTTCATTTAATGATCGACCCATTTACTTATGGATGGGTACAGTGGGTTGTGTTTCTATCTGAAATGGTTCTAATGGGTCAAATGTTGAGACGGGTTGAAGTCGTACAAAATGTATTTTATAAATCAGTATACAATCTCCTAATCATCTTTTATATAGGATTTATATTGCTATGGTAATTTTTATTGGTTTTCTAATCATAATTAATACATCAGTTATTTATAAAAAAAATTTATAAAAGAAAATATAGACAAAAAAGTGTGAGGGTCAAGTCAATCTGCTTGTCTTGTCACCTCTATTGTTTATGATTACATAACTGTTATCTTGTCACGAAGTTAAGGATTTAATAAAAAACATAATCTAAGGATTTAATATCGCGTGGATTATTGTATAGGTAGCAAGGAAAACAATGAACTTATGGTGTCTATAAAGGAAACAAGTGGATCTAAAGCTATAAATCAAGATTCGCCTCTAACAACTGAAGAAATGATTATCACAGTAAGTAGTATTTGCTGTTTGATAGTGTGTAATTTGGCTACTGAGTTCACAATTGCTGCAGGAACATGTGATTGACTTTTGAAACATTATTCTTGATATTTGGTTACAAGGAGACCATTTTCTTGTGTAAATGTAAGAAAACAAAGAATTAAAGACCTGTAGTTAAGTTTCCTGTTTTCTTTGCACTTAAATTTCCTACAATTCCAAATTAGTTTTATTTTTATGAAGGGTAATGCTCCATATATTTGAAAGAACAATGGTCCGTTAGCATAAAAAAATTAACTTCAATGGTGCAAAAAGATAATATCTCTATGTGCTCCATTTTCAGAAGAATGAACCTACAGTTTATAGCTCATCATTGCCTAAAAAGAGCCCACTGTCAACTTAAATATAATATTTTGGACAATTCATGTGAGTATATACAAATTAACTAAACAGTATTCCCTCTTTAAAGAAGTAAGTTTAGGAAGATGAAACTTTTTTTAGTGTGCAGTTTTAAAGCAGAATACTTTTGGGACTAAACATAATATAGAAGACAATAAAGTGTTTGGATAATTAGCTTTTATTTGATTTGGTGGTTGTTCTATCAGGAAACATGTGAGGCAGAGGATGGCAAGAGCCAGCAGAATGGAGAAAAGAGAAGAGGGAGACCCCCAAAGTTGACACCTAGAAGAAAAGGTTTGAAATAAACTAGTCATCTTCTCTCTCGGGCTTTAGCTATTTAAGACACAAAAATCTAGTTGAGAACCACAACAAAACCACCATCCAGTTTTTCTGTGTATATAATAAATTACTTAGTATGGTATAAAACACTTGAGTATGGTGTGGGTGGCCTCTAAATTATTAAACTCATTTGACCTATTTTATTTTTTGAGTTTACCTGTTTGACTTGTTCGCGATATTAAGAACCTAATAAAACCATTTTCATATAGTGGACGGAAGGAAATTCCCAATCAAGAAAGTTGATTACCTTCATATATTGCATAATTTTACATATTGTTATTGTGGTGACTTTGATGGTAGTTTTTGGGGTAAATGTATATTTACCCTTTGCCGAAGGAATTCCAATTCGCTTATAGTCATCCTTGGCTGGTCCCTAGGCTATATACCTACCTTAGGGCATATGCCGTCAACTACATCTAACGATAAACAGTATTAAGATATTAAGATGTAAACAACTTGAAAAAAATTAGAGATGTGTGTCCAAATTTCTAAATAAGTAGACATGTTTTATATGAAGAGCATAAATTTTAAAAGCTTTCTTAAATGTTGAATCTTATGCCTGATTTTCGTGTAATGCAAATATCCAGATGATCAAGAAGCAAGGACAAGGTCTTCTTCTGCCTCTGAGGAACTCACTACTGATCTTGACAGTCAACCTCTATCTGTCTGGTATCAAGGGCTGCAACAGAAGGCAGTTTTGAAGAGTAAGCACTTTTGTTTCATTAATAGAGGTGCCATAATGTGCAGGTCAGGAGGGTTGGGTGAAAATGGGTCATTTTTGGATGAGTTTGGTTAACTTTAAACACTTTTAGTTCTATTTTAAATATTCATATAGTTATTACATAACTAGTGTTTTGAATATAATAAAACTATTTGGGACTGAGGTTGTTGCAAAAATATACTCCTTGGGCAACTTTCGACCTATTTGATCCGTTTCATCTTTAGCAAGTTTTTTACCCGTTACCTGTTAGAGATGTAACATAACCTGAATTGACCTTTTCCTAATCAAGTGTGGGGAATCGCCACCTTGAAACAATATGAGTTTTGATTCTGCATTTTTCTGCATCTAATCTTCGTTCTTATTGTACTCAGGAAGTTCCTGTTGTAATCCACGTGACCACCATGATGAATCTAGTGATGCACTGATTCCAGCGGCAATTGTTGAAAATGGTGGAACCACCGAATACCACAAAACCTGGCCATTTATGAAGCGGTCTTCAATCTGGGCCGCCATTGAATCACATGAGTTGTACCAAAAGACTCCTCAAAAGCCACATTTTGCACCATTGAAAAATGTTAAAGAGGATTGTCGTGAGGGTATAGCCATTGCTCACATGGTGACGTTTGCAAATGTCACTCAGACGATTTCGGATTTACAGCTGAATGATCCCATCAACATAATAAAAAACAGTTTGGATACCTTAGCTGAGTTAGGGACTCATGGGTTTAATGTTGGTGCTATGCAATCTCGTTTGAACGAATTGCGTGTTTGGAAAGTCAAAGTGAGCCAGCTGGAGGAAAAGGTGAAACTTTTTGAGAAAGATCTTGAGAAGCACAATGGCAAAAAGCCAATACTTGAAAAAAAGATAAATGAACTTGAAGAGAAGATTAAGGAGTTGCAAGAAAAGCTGTCGGAGAATGTGACAGTGAAGAAAGTGAATGATGATGAAATTGAAAGGCTGCAATCAAACAAGCGTCTTGCTAACAACCAAATCAAGGAATGGGAGCTTGCTTTTGAAAAGCTTGCAGCCAGCCCTTTTTAGGTCTTCTTTTGGTGATGTCTTTTGCTTTCGTCTCTAGTGCAGCAGTCTTTACTTTCATCCTTGTAATTATTATTTAGCTCTGCTAATTATGAAGAACTGCTTGATCTTAGTAGGTGATATATAACTTAAGCCTGTATCAACCCTCGTGCTTCTATCCTAATGTGAAAAGCTTATTATCGTTGACTCATTTGTTCGGGTATTTGGGTATAAACCAATTTATAGCTATGCTCTATAGTAAAAGTGGCAACAACTTGAACCTCATGGAAGTTTGCTTCTACTGTGCATTCAAAATCTTAGAAATTGATTGTTGATATTAAAGACCGAAATCAATCCTTTCTATACATATTGCTCATGGACCTAGTATCTTCCCCAAAATGTTTGATATTTGATGTATACATGTGTTGCCCGTATGAATTCATACATTTATGTTGGGCATCACTTAACCACTAAATCTAGAAGATTGTTCAGTTAAAATTGAAAGAACGACCAAAAACAAGTATCGCTCATGTGTGTTCGATTACTTTATATTGGACATAATATAAGCTCATTTTGTTATGGATCGAACATGAACAAATAATCTGTCCTCATGAGTGTTTGTTTTCGTCGGTTAGAATTAAATGAACAAACATACAAATATTTAAAATAAGTATGTTGGCATAGATATTACTGAATATTTTGAAAATTTGATAATCGGAATGCAAATAAAAAGATTACTACAATAAATTAAAGAGAAAAGTTTAAAATACATCCCTTTGGTATGCCCAAATCCCGCTTTACATCCTTTTTCTTTTTTTGGAACAAAACCATCCACCGTTAGTAAAGTTGGCACAAAAACATCCCTCCGTTAGTAATATCAGTTAATGAAGACTAACGATGCAAATGATTTTCCGTTATCTCCTAACAAGAGTTAAAATATTTGCATCGTTAGTCCTCACTGAGTTAAATATTTGCATCGTTAGTCCTCATTGACTATAGAGTTAAAATATTTGCATCTTAGTCCTCACTGAGTTAAAATATTTGCATCGTTAGTCCTCATTGACTATTCTTACGTTTTTATCTTTTTTTCGTCCGTTTTTCTTACGTTTTCATCCGTTTTTCATAAGTTTTTATCAAGTTTCGTCCGTTTTTATACGTTTTCGTCCATTTTTCTCATGTTTCTATCCGTTTCTTCCGTTTTTCTCACGTTTTCATACGTTTTTATCAGTGTTCATACACTTTTATTCGTCTTCGTCTATTATTCTACGCTTTCATCCGTTTTTCTTATATTTTATCCATTTTCATCCATTTTTATATATATAATATGTATGAAAAAGGATAAAAATATATGAAAATAGATAAAAACGTATGAAAACTTGACATTTGATTAAAATGTTTATGTATCGATTTTAAATCATGATTTTGACCCTTTTTGGTCTGAATCATCGAAAGTGTAAAACACGAAAGTGTAAATCATGATTTTGACCCCTCTCGGGTCCAGCGGAAGCATACATGCATTGGGGTGCTACTATATTGATATCACAACATAACGTACAAAGAATGGTTTTTATTGCATTTATTGAGAATGAATGTTGTTACCAAAAGCATAAAGTTTACATGATATAAGTATAATGCGGAAATAGACCCATAATTTAGTTAAAGCGGTCCCAATTAGTTATCAGAGTCTTCTATGACCGTGCCCCTTGCCAAGCGCCTCCAGAAATAAGCTATCACAATAAACCTGAGAATACATGCTAAAACGGGTCAGCTTACGCTGGTGAGTCCATAGAGTTTAGACACAAAACAATACGCAACGCCAAGAAAATCCAAGACATAACGATAACTCTATAACAATAAATCATAACAAACCAGAGAGAAGTCCTATAGGTGCACACTATAGCTAATACCGCACTAGTAGTCATCCTATCATACACCTGCAGGATGTAGATAGTACTACACAACAGTCGCATACTCAATCCATAATCATATCATAACATACCGACAACATAACCAACCACATAAACGCAGCAAACCATAAAAAAACCAATATCATCACAACAACAAAGAAATAATCAAATGGTCCAACAGATAACGAAGAGCATGTATTCTCCCCCAAAGAATAGAAAACGATAAAAGTAAGGGCTATGAACTCACCTGGGCCATAGCAATGCAATAACACACGACAGACACAACTGACATCTAGCAGATCACAACAGCATCAAGAAGGCGGTACATCGGTAAGGAAACGGCGCAGTCTTCTACATATAAGCCTTATCTTAATACCCGATCCTCAGTGATAAACCAAATCTTCCATAAGCTAACCATTCCCAAATATTACCCATTCTTATATCTCCATATCTCTCATTATCCATTTATTAGTGTTTTGCGTTTGGTATCATTGTGTGTGTAGTGAGGACACGACATAAACTCAAATGAACTCACGCCAAAGAATAAACAAGCGAACTCGATAAGAACGAGACAATACTTAAGAGTACTCACGCCAAGAGACGAATAACCAACGACATCGACAAGAAACATCACAAAACTTAATACAAGATGACCGGGTCAATCTACATAATCCATCCAAAGCAATTGTAACACCCCAACCCGGCAAGGGCTAAAGTGTACATTTATGGAGTCAATTCAGAACACAAGTGAAACGGAGATACAATACAAGTACAAAACTTACAAGGATTACAAGGAAACAAGACAAGATACAGGATACAAAAGGGCATCAACAAACATAAGCCCGAAACAAGACTACTTCTAAGCATCTCTAAGTCCAGCAGGTGTCTAATAGGGTGAAGTCTTCTAAGCCCAAAACAAAACCTTCGTCCATAACCCAACTTCCTACTAAACCTGCCGCATGAGAAAAGAAATGCGGCTGAGCTTAGAAAGCTCAGTGAACAGATATGAAGATAACAAGGAATGTAAAATAACAAGATAAGAGAATACAAGATGAAGATCGTATATGGGATCACGAGGTTTATCAAGAGATCATCAAGGTCAAGTATAAAAGGGTCATCCAAGTCAAGTATCAAGGTTTAATATCAAGAGATCGCCAAGGTTAAGTATAAAAGGGGTCATCCAGGTCAAGTATCCAGGTCAAGCATCAAGGTCAAGTATTAAGGTCAAGTATCAAGGTCAAGTATCAAGGT
>LBNU01033706.1:29221-39255 GCA_014162995.1 Artemisia annua
TTTTTTTTTTTTTTTTTTTTGAAAAAATAAATTTAGTTGTATACACAAAAATATGCATATTGCAGACTTAAAAAAAGAATAAAATGTTTTAGTTATGTTATTTTAAACGTGAATTCAATCATATTGTAAATTACTGTATAAATCATTTAGGACATTTCATTTATAAAAGACTTAAAATTTCAACTTATAGACTTTCTAATACTATTATATAAAGCATTTAGGAATTTAAAATTTTCAACTTAACCTGGGTGAACCAAACATCCTAACAATTGGGAGACAATAGAAATGGACTTTTGTTGAATTATTGCAAAACCAAATACATATATAATAATTGCAAGTGAATTTCCTGACTACAACAATCCAATACACACCAATCTCACAATCTCACAACACAAAGTCACAAACACACAATCTCTGAAAATTACCATTCATTCTATAAAATCGTTAAATAATATTCGCAAGAAAATGTAAAATTCGAAAATCGCTAACTAACATTCGCCTCCGAACCCGCTACTTTGCGCAGATACCATGCTTGAGAGTTGAGATAATTGACGAAAGTCTGATAAAAGTTAAATTACATGTCAAGATAAATACCATAACTTTTATTCAAGATACACAATATCTTAAACAACGATCTAGATAATTGGTGGTAAATTAAAATAATGCGAGGTCTTGTGGAATTGACGGGAGTAAGTGGCACATGTCACAACTTTATATTTTCCAATAGAAATGTTCAAAAGTGCCCCTTTTATAACAACATGCATAATAATTATCTGCCCCTTTTTATAGCAACGTGCATAATAATTTTGGACTTCTATTATCCTCATAAAAATGACAAAATATACACTTTGCAATGTCTTGGCATTTACTTCTTAGATAAAATGCTTTATCTCAATAAAAAGAAAGACAACTTTTAGGATCCAAATACTTAAAAACCAAATGTAGATATTTCATATTTTATGGGTAACACAAACAAAATATAAAATACTTAAAACAATTATCTTGAAAAAAAATAATAAAAAAAAATAAAATAAAAAAAAAGACCCCTTTTGTTGAGTAACTTTCCGACATTTTTAACCGACTAATCCATATATCTATTTTAATAGAGTCAAGGTTATTAGTCACTCAAATTGTCAAGTTGGCTGATGAAAATGAAAATGTTTAAAAAAAACAAACTCGATATCTGTCATTTCTTTAATACACATGTCTCTGCTTGAAAGAAGAGTAAAAGAAAATTCACAAAATACAAACATGTCACATTGTTACCTAAAACATTGTTATCTTTTTGGAAATGGCTTCCAACAAAATCTAATTATTTTTTATGTGCATGTAAACATGACGGAATTGTGATGTAAACTCAAAAGCCCTATAACATCACAAAATAAATATTTATTTATTAAAAAAAAAAATAGTTAAACATAAGATAGTGAATAAGTATTTGTAAATCATGAAAGGAGATTAAAAAGGTCCCATGAACTTTTAATCATGCAAAACCACTAGCCATTTTCTTTTTGTGTCATTTTTAGTGGTAAACAACTTTTGGTAATAAGTGGAATTGTTGATCATTATCATATCATGAGTAATCAAAATCCACTCTTGGTATAGCTTACTAATCCTAGAACTTGTCAAAATTTCATAGGACTACATACGTGAACTTTTATTTGTGCATGCCGTGATTTTGTGTGCAACAAGTGGATGTTAAAATACATTAAATCCACAAATTATAGATTATTATCAATGTAATTTATAAGAATGTTCTCAATATAACCACACACCTAAGTTTTGTAGGACCATGGTAAAAACAATCTTGAGTTACAAAGATCAAAACAATAAACAATAAGCTTTTTAAATATATGCATGAGGTTTTCCACTGTAAAGGTTATCCGGAGAAATATTGAATATTTGACTCATATGTATGCAGCTTAATCAAGTATTCTCGTGATTGTTTCGAAAGTCCTTCCTTAATTAATCACCCGTGAGATGTTTACCTAAGTTGATGCGAACTTGAGACCCTTCTATTGAAACATTAGGACGACTAACCACAATACCACCTTGGTATCGGTTAATATGTTGTTTATTAAATAACACCTAATTGCTCGTTGTACATAACTGTATTCGACCCTCATCAAATGTAGTGTTTATTTTATTATTATTATTATTTTTTAATGTCAAGTTAGTAGTTAGTGATTCGAACCGACAGTGACATCAAATTGGGCAGTATGCAAGCCTCGAACCCTCGCCTTAAGGGATAGACTCCACTCATGCTTCTATTTATTACTCCACTCATGCTTCTATTTATTTTCGCCCCTGAAAATCCATGATGAGACTCGAACTTGAGACATCTCCAAAGATACCTTCCCAAGGTTAGCCTTGGTAACAAAGTGAGCTAGCCCACTCATGCTTCTATATTCCCATATATTATATATCTTTACCAATGAAACAAATACCTTAAAGAAAAGGTTATTAAATTTGTATTTATTTAAAAGTAGTCCTTTATGCGCGCATGCATGAATATACACATGGACTATATATTCAAAGTTTGATGAAGATGAACAAGAATCATATTTGTTTGATTGTTATTGAGATTTATTGATTGTATGGATATGAGTGTGTGTGGGCAGGGTGTGGCCACAAAGTGTGTGAGTATTTTAAGACACACAAGCTAGTGGAAGAACAAATCCAGGTCATGCATGGAGAATCTTCTTTAGTTTATACAATTTGTAAGATAAAGTCAAATTTCTAGTTTGCTGATCAATAATTCTTGACTTAATATAGTAGTTGCCAATGCCACTTATTGTACTTTCAATTATAAAAAGAAGTGGAAATTAGTTAATCTTATACTGTTTGTTGGGAATTCAAGATTACAGTTAATCGCAGTTAAACTGTACATAAATTGCATATACCAATTAAAGGCCCGTTTGGTTTGCGGATGGTTTTGGATTAGGCATTGGGTTAGTAAATGGGTGGTTTAGGATTTTGTATTATCAAATGAAAAATCATGTTTGGTTTGTCATAGGTTTTCAAATTATTTCTTGTGATGCCTTTTTGTTTACTTAGATGATGACAATGTAGTAAGCATCGTATTGAACATTTGACTTGTCTCAACTGCATATAAACAAGTGAACTAACCTATTGCAAAATTTACCAAAAATATAAACAAAGTTGCACATATTTGATTTTGATCAGTATACACAAATTTATACATCAAATATACTATTTTCATTATAATTTATCAAACGGTATCGTGAATTTGTGATATGTGCAAATCAACTCCCATACATTAGGCTACCCCCAATAACAACCTTCATTAACCAACATTTTTTCTGCCGTATACTGAAAAAACATACCTCATAAAAATAC
Source organism: Artemisia annua (assembly GCA_014162995.1). Lineage (NCBI taxonomy): Eukaryota > Viridiplantae > Streptophyta > Magnoliopsida > Asterales > Asteraceae > Artemisia > Artemisia annua. The sequence goes on from LBNU01033706.1 coordinate 32,582, forward strand.
ATTTTAATTAAATTAGAATACACTAGAAAGTGTTTGTGACCGATTCACTACAAAAAATTGGTTCAATCTTCACACTTTTTTTCTCACACTTTTAAAAAGTGTGTAAAATTTTATTGATTTATTAACACTTAATAATGTATAAAAAATGGTTACATTAATAAGTGTGAAAAAATAATTGTAAAACAATAAATTTCTCATGTGTCAAAAAAAAGTTCACACTTTTAAGTGTGAGAAATCTAAAAAATGTTCACACTTATATGTGTGGACCCAAATTCTCCACATTTCCTTAAAGTGTGGAGCCCTAAATTCTCCACACTTCCTCAAAGTGTGGGGAATTTGGGTGTTACAAAATAACCTCCATACTTAGAAGTGTGAAGAAACCTTATAATTCTTCACACTTAAAAGTGTAAACTTTTTTTAGACAACTATTGGCGTGAACAATTTATTATTTTACAATTTTTTCCACACTTATTAATGTGACCAAATTTTACACACTATTAAGTATTAATAAATTAGTAAAATTTTACACACTTTTTAGAAGTGTGGAGATTGAACTATTTTTTTGTAGTGATTGTCCCAATCTGTTGACTCCTTAACCCACATGCTCCTCGACCCATTGCAACCCACAACCCCCACAACCCAGTCGGTTGAGTGCCTTATTGCTCCGAGCCTTAGGCATCTATTTAATTCNAAAAAATGATAACCATGACCCTTTTACGGTTAAGATTTATTCATCAATACATAATCATTTGACAGTTATAGCATGTGGGGTGCTCGAGTTTTCTCGCATGACCAGCTCAACCTACATACGAAACCGAAGGGGTGGGGGCAACGGCGGGATGACATTCATGGTAAGGGCGTATAAGGCACCCACATTGCAAACTGATATTTCAAAAACATTTGTTAAATTATATGAACACTCTACTTTTAAGGGTATAAAGAACGTGTGTCTAAATCTAACATCACAAGTTTTTTTTAACAAATGCAACACAAATTAACAGCTGCCTAGTACTACTTAGAGGTGGCCAAGCTAACCGGTTTCGGAACCGGAACCGAAATAAAATCCGGAACTGAATCCGGTCAACACCGGTTCCGGCAAGATCCGGTCCCGGTTCCTATAGAATCCGGCAATTCCTATCCGATTCCACATTTTCCTCGCTAGAACCGGTTCAGAACCGGATAATTTCACACCGGTTCGAGATCCGGTTCTTGGGAACCGGTTCCGAACCGGATCCAACGGTACAATTTGGTTTTCTGCATATTTCTTCACAGTAGCAGTTTTCCAAGGCAATATAGCNAGGTTTGTGGGTTTAGGGCATCTAGGTTTTCACCATTATAAATAATGGTCAGTAATAATGTTATATAGAGGTGGCCAAGTGAACCGGTTCCTGAACCGGAACCGAAAAATAATCCGGAACTGAATCCGGTCAACACCGGTTCCGGCAAGATCCGGTCCCGGTTCCAAGATTATTCGGCGAATCCACACCGGTTCCATCATTCTGCAGCTCGAACCGGTTCAGAACCGGATAATTACACACCGGTTCGCGATCCGATTCTTGGGAACCGGTTCCGAACCGGATCCAAGAGCCATATCCTCTTTTTCTGCATTTCTTTCACAGTGGGCTATGTGACTGTTTTTTTGTGACGTTGGGCTTTTATAGCCGTTTAGAAACGGTAACAAACATAAATAAACACCAAATTCACCTCCTAAACATCATTATAAATAACAAGGTTGATTTTGGTTGAATCATAACAATCAAATTAAGAAAAACACTCCAAAATTCCTCACAAACTTGATCAAAAATGTCAAGAAGAAACCAAGCTTCTCAATCTCAACCAACATAAGGTTCTACAAACCAACCGTTTGAAGTTTTGATTGAAAAAACAACCCGAAACCAAGAAATTTGGTGTCATTTCGACTTGGTTAAGTTTTCGGATGGTTCAAAAAAGGCTCGTTGTAAGGCTTGTAACACTTATATCTCTTCGTCGGGGAACTCTACGTTGAAGAAGCACACGAATAATCATTGTAAAGCAACAAAAGGCGTTTCGGGGTCGGATCAAAATGTTATGGGACGAGATGGGAGTGTTTTTGTATATGACGAGAGGGCGCTTCGTCAAGATTTAGCTCACTTTGTGATTCAAGAGGGTTTGCCGTTCAACCACTTCGACAACCCTCGGTTAACGAGGTTGATTCAAAAAAAGCTTCAACCACGATACAATCATGTAAGTCGTCAAACTCTTAAACGTGATTGTATTAATTCTTGGGTAAAGGTTAAAAAGGAATTAATACTTGGTTTTGATGCTTTAAAAACTAGTGTAAACTTAACAACCGATGTTTGGTCGGCGGGTCATGGTTTGCCCGGTTCGTACATTTGTGTTACCGCACATTGGATTGATCCGCTTACTTGGCAAATGATGAAACGTGTGATTGCTTTTGAAAACTTTGAATATCCGCACACGGGTGAAAATTTAAGTTTAGTGGTGAGGTATGTTATGAAAACATTTAAAATAGAAGATAAGGTTTTTTCAATATCATTCGATAACGCTTCTAATAATACAAATGCAGTAGGATTACTAAAACTAAAATACCGACCACTTCTTGATGGCATTTTTTATCATAGTCGATGTGTTGCACACATCATTAACTTGGTTGTGCAAAGTGGACTAGCGAGCGATGAAATGTTTGAATTAAGAGAATCTTTTAGAAAAAAGTTACAAGATATTTTTCAATCGGGAAACAAAAGATATGTGGATTATATTAAATTGTGTCATGATTCGAATTCCATTTTTTTATCACCAAATTGGGACGTTCCTACAAGATGGAATTCGACTTATAACATGTTTGTTTGTGGTTTACGCCAAAAATTAACTTTACAACATTTTCATGATGAACTTTGCCGTAAAGCTAGGCGTGGGGAAAATTTGGTACCATTTTCGGTTCAAAGTTGGGGTCTTATTCAAAAAATAACCGATTTACTCAAAGTTTTTAAAACCGCAACAACTATGTTATCGGGTGTTTATTATCCCACGAGTCATTTGGTCCTCAACCAAATTTATGTGATGTGTAGAAAATTAGGAACATACGAATATGATGGTCCACTTTTTAGGAATATGGTTGTACCGATGAAAGAAAAACTTCAAAAATATTTTCAAGAAATTCCACCAGTAATTACTTGTGCCGCCGCAATAAACCCATGTTTTAACATTAGCGGGGTGGAATATCTTATTGATAAGATTGCTATGGACTTGAATTTGGACAAAGAGGTTTTTTATATACCAAATGCACAAGATGCGTTTAAAAAAAATTTCAAGCATTTATATGATGTTTATTTTGAGAAATATGGTGCAACAAATGTGGGAACGAGCTCGATGGGACTTGGATTTGGATTTGTTTTCAAGTTTAAGACAAGAAAGCGGTAAACGAGCTAGGAGTGAGAATTTAACAAGCAACGAATATGGGAGATATACGGGAACCGATTGGATAAACACTATGACACACGAGGAGTTCAAGAATTTTGATGTTTTGAATTGGTGGAAACAAAGGGAATCTCAATTTCCCATTCTAGCCCGTATGGCCCGGGATTTACTAAGCGTACAAGCTTCAACCGTTGCTTCGTAGTCCGCTTTTTCTACTAGTGGAAGGGTGTTGTCGGTAAGAAGAACAAGACTCACACCTCTATCTTTGGAGATGTGTATTTGCTTGAAGGATTATTTAGATGGGAATGAACGTATACAAGACGTTTCAATACTTGAAGAACCGATGGACTACGAAAAATAATTACAAGAGATCAAGGTTGAAGAAGGTTATGCAATCAATCTTACCGAAGAAGAAGTCACTTACGATGAAGAAACAAGCACCGCAAGGTCCGCCGTTGAAATTGAAGATGAAGATGAAGATGAAACCCAACAAGAATAAATAGTCGAAATGTAATAAATTTGTGAACCGGAACCTTTATGTGTAACGTTTATTAGTTTTTTTTAATAAAAGTCAAAGTTTACTAAGTTTATTGTGTGAAAAACGCGAACGAAAAAAAAACCCGAAAATGCGAAATTTGACATGCCCACTGTGATGATTTTGGTTAATTTTTCCTACTGCTACTACTTTGGTTCCTTGTTTCTTTTCACAGCAAACCAAAACATGTGCCACTTGGGCCTTAAAGCCCACTTATCTAACTTGTAAAAGAATTTTGGATCTGCTCATCTGCATAACATCGTCCATTCGTCCCTTCTTTTTTTTTTAATTGCAAAACCAATTGCCACGTTGACCGGTTCTTGGGACCGGTTTGACCAGTTCCTAGGATCCGATCCGGTTCGGTTCCAATCCGGAACCGGTGCTACCAGTCCGGGTTTTTTGGGGGCCGGATCCGGAAATATCCGATCCGGTTCGGAACCGGATCCGGTTCCTTGACTTTGACTCCTATCCGGATCCGGTTTGGATCCGGTTCCGGTTTTTTTTATTCGGGTTTTGGCCATCTCTAATGTTATACCTACGGGGGTTTACAATGTCTAACACACTTGTGATCAATATGATGTAGTTTGACCTGTAATTTACATCCCTAACAAATATTGCAAAAAGCTCTATTTTGATAAAGCACCTGAATGTAACAGATGCTGGATGTCTGTATACATGTTTTTCCATTGTCAACTGTGTATGTATAAATAATTCGTTAGGAAAACCAATTTTGTTTTTGAACAGTCATTTCATACAGTAGACTGGCGTTATTCATATTGGTGGTGACGTCTCCTACTTAATCATTATTAAAGAATCGTATTAACTTTTGTAGATCTAGGATTTACTCGCCTTAACTTTGGCATTAAGTACCTAACAGGTTCAAAGTGATGGACTTTTTGAACCATTTTACTTCGACTTCTTGTTACTATTAACCCAGCCCTTTTTCTAAGAAATGTTAAAGAAGACTATAGTTTGCAAGAATAAGTTGTGGTGGACAAAGATACTCGAATAATTCTTTAACTCAAAAGACATAAAAAGCATAACAGTTCATTTTCAATTAATATATAGTGAATGTGTGTCTCTTTTCAGTTTCTTTTGGCTACTTACTTTATGCTGAACTTGTTAGTATCCAGTCTAACTGATCATATCCCCCATAGGATCAACAATTTAAGCTCCTTTACATATGCGTTTAGTTAGTGTATTGAGCTTAAATTATGAGATCAGGATGAATCCTTTGGTAATTCCATTTAGCACCAAGTGTTCTCCTCAGTCCTCATTGCTTCCCTTGACCCATGGCCGGCCAGGCGGCCCCTAAGACCAAAATGGGCTTTCATTATTGTTTTTAGTCTAACCCATTTAATAAGTCCATTACTTAATAAATAGTGGCCCGTTAGTTAATTAATTAATGCCCGTTAGTCGATCATGAGATGTTTAACTAATATAAATAACGTAACTACTATAATCACATTAAATACATTATAAATGATGATACCTCGGTGTATATGTTAACTAGCCTATAAACCCGTGATAAATCACGAGTAGCTTATAATAAGTTGTTTATGAAAATATAAATTCAAACAAAAGAAATAAGCAAAAAAAGTAAATTTACAAGTTATTTCTTCTAATATTTAATTAGAATCTCAAAGTAATCTAAAATTAAACAATGATTACAAATGGAAACTCATGATCTCCTCTATACAATAACTTATTGGATAAAACAAAGATTTTACCTATCTTTGAAACTTAAATGAGATGACTCCCTTTTAATTACATTGCTTTAAAGTGTCCATCTGAAGTTCCAAGTGAAGCAATGAAATCACATTTTGTATCAATTTTAGCAGACAATGATGAATATGTGAAATTGTAATCCCAACCATCGTTCTTAGATTCACCAGAAATTAAGTCATGTTTTAAGACTTACTCAGTTGACCTCTTGGTATCTTTCTAACATGCAACACAAAGTACACCATTTGTTTCTTTTAAAGGAGAAGGATTTGCTAACATGACCATGTAAAGTATCATTCAACATCACTCTATATTCAAGCAATCAAGCTCTAGTATTTGCGATAAATGGTGTGGTCTTTTAGAAGTGAAGTTGGTTAACATTGCAAATAAAACAAAACGTATTAGTATACGTATATTATATGTTGATGCTATACACCGCTTATACCTTATAATACGGAAAAATCACCTTGATCAGTACATGTTCAACCCACAATTACTTGATACATTGAGTCCTTTACAACTCTCTCACATCTTCACATCTACTTTATGTCGGTTGGTCCATGTTCTTTCTATAATCCCGTACTTATATTTAGATATAAGTACAAGATTATATTGGTTTAGAAGCTAAAATTTTATTAGGTATCGACGTAACTCAACCCGTTGAAAAACAAATCACTCATTTTGAATCAAATCCGTTTTAACCTATAACTACATGGTAAATTATAAGTGCCAATTATCTCCACAAAGATATATATACAAAATAATACCTTTGATAGACATTTCTTTGTGGCATTTAGTTAAACACCTTTAAGCACTTCATCAAGCACCATTTTTCTCGCATATACCTGCAATTATAAACACATAAAGTATGATTAATCAAGGTTATAAAAAGGAACCATCAAAACATCGGTATACAAGTAAATATCAACAACAAACAAAAAAAATGTCATGGGTTGTTGTAAGGAGAGAGTCGAAATAAGCCACAATCCCAAAATAA
>LBNU01033706.1:39739-69364 GCA_014162995.1 Artemisia annua
CCCGGAAATGCAAAATATAGCATGCCCACTGTTTGTTTATGTCGACCGGTTCTTGGGAACCGGTTCGACCGGTTCTTGGGACCGAACCGGATTTGGAACCGATCCGGAACCGGGTATACCGGTCCCGGTTTTTATGCCTCCGGATCCGAAAAGAACCGAACCGGATTGGAACCGGATCCGGTTCTTTGACTTTGACCATGAACCGGCCCCGGTTTGGAACCGGTTCCGGTTTTTTGCCGAACCGGGTTTTGGCCACCTCTAGTACTACTAGCTAACCTGAAAATATTTCGTACCCAAGATCCTAAAGAAATCGTTGTATTTATGATATGACATAGTACATGTGTGTCATGGTGTTATTATGAGTTTCATCATGTGCTGCATGCAGCTGAAACCCGTACCTAATGTATCAATAATTGTACCATAAATTTCATGATGCATTTGATCCCATAAAGATTCAAAAACAAAACTGATGACCCAAATTTAGAAGTTAAAACACAAATAAGATTTCTAAGTATCATTTTATAAAATCAACATTCTATATAGAATCTTAGTTTTGAAATGTTCACTATGACAAGTAGCCGTAATCAAATGCACGAGAGCTTAAACAATGTATCAAACTGGCATGATCGATCTTAATTCATATCACCAAGATTTCTGGTTTTGAAATTATCCGCGTGGTTATTTTCATCAAAATCTTGAGCATGGATTGTGTTTGGCTTCTTTGATACTTGGGACCGAAGAAAGCCGTTAGTTGCTTCTTCTGCTTTGAGGAGAGTTTCTCTATCGCTTTTATAAACTTGCGTAGATGTCTTATGTACTCCGGGAAACATTCAATGTTTGAATGACCACCACCTTGGACCTACAATGGATCTGTATATTGTGATTTCCATGCGAAAAACCAACAATGTCATCATTTGCACTATACATGTAAAAATGGTTAAACCTCAACTTCAAATACTCGAACCAAAGTGACATGACGTTTAGTATGTTGAGAGATGATATTTTTGTTTGACTAAGTTATGCATACATGTATAAACAGTTAAACAGCAGATATGAGCCAAAAAAGTTTTCTTCTTAACAAAAAATTTCATAAAATCAAACACACGTAAATGCAAAGTTATATCTTTGTTAAAAATATACGTTTAAAACCCGGATAAGTTAACTAAACAAGTTAACCCGGATCAATAGTCGTTAAACTTACATCTTCACAATGTCTAGCGGTGCTTGATACATTGCTTAAGTGGCCTCTTTTTTTTGTCTAGCCGTGCTTGATACATTGTTTATCGGTTCTTTCAAATGTTAAATTGACTCCGAAGCACATTTTAAGTTATTCGTAAAGCCTAATTCTTTTTGGCATTCTGTTTTCGTTTGGAATTGAATTATGTGTTATACTGCATACCGACTTTAACCTCGCTGAATTTATTGTTTAATATTGTTAGCATTCATAAAATGAAAGGAGCTATTATACAAATGCATCAATAAACTCACATTCTAAGATGTTGAAAAAGCGATTCGTTAAACATCCATATTCCAGATTAGAGAATTTGCGCTCGTTCAACATTGAACACAGATTTAGAAAAAAGGGTTCTTATTATATTGTTAGGGTTTAAAGGTATTTCTGGATGAAAAATGTTCCAGATTAAAAACTTGTCCTAATAATGCAAAGTTACTTAAGACAGCAAAATGAGGCCCTAACAAGGTAGGTGCGGCCGCCTAGCCTGCACATGGCCTTGGTGATATTATTGCAACTGTGGGGTAATTTTTGTTAACTTTTTGCTCCATGTAATTTATGAATAGCTTGCAAGAAGAAAGCAAAGGAAGTTGTGGTCGAAAGTCTGAATCCTGCAGCAGATGCATCTGCATTGGGCGCTGCTTCTTCAGGATATATATTTGAAATGCTTAGATTAATCTTTTCTCTTTGAAAAATACAGGTTGACTCGTTAAATTACAAGATAACGAAAATACTTATCTATAAGTAAACATGCTGGAATTACATTTCGGTTTATACTATGGTATTATTGTGTTGGTTTGTTAATAGGCACTAAATATGAAACAGAAGGAGGATCCTTACTCATCAAAGACATGGGATTGTCGACTGAAGAAGCAACTGCAGATTACTCATCAAAGACCTGTTCGTGAGTGCCCCCAGAAGGATCCTGGTCTAACAAGTGAAGAAAGTCTGATTCCTGTGGCAGATTCATCAGCTCCAACTACTGCTACTGGTAACATCTCCTAGCACGCTTTTGTCACTTTGTCCTTTGACTTTGTCGCAAGTAATAAAGATAGAGGAGGTCAGCTTATCTTGAAGTGAACATGACTCGGCCGACTCGACTCAGTAGTATTATGCTAACGAGGGAATAAAATGATTATATACTATTTGAATAAAACCATCCGATTTATTGAATCATGTTTACTAAACATCCGATTTATTACATTCAGTTTGAATAAAACCATTTTTGTCATCCTATAAAAAAGATTCATCAGTAAACACTACCGATGACCAAATAAAAACAAAATTAGAATGAAACCACAACATGCTTTTTTTGCGAAATATGATCTTTCACTGAATAACAAAGAATTCTAATAAAAATCAACATTCTAATTACAATGGTGATCAAATACATGATAGCTTAAACAAGAAAACATACATTAGTTCTTTCTAAACACAGATCAAATTGACATGATCTTGATTCGGGTCATCAAGATTTCTTGATCTGCAAATACCCGTGTTGTTATTATCTTCCAAATCTCAAGCACCGGTTGTGTTTGGCTTCTTTGATACTTGGGACTGAAGTAAGCCGTTGCTTGTTCTGCTTTGAGGAGAGTTTTTCCATCGCTTTTATAAACTTGCGTAAGTGTCTTATGTACTCGGGGAAACTTTCAAGGTTTGAATGACCACCACCTTGGACCCACAATGGATCGTATTTGTCTTTTGCAAGTTCCCATAATCGCTTCCCGTGTGAAAAATCAACAATATCATCATTTGTACCCTGTGATTCAAATGAGTCAATAGTGTGGTTGAATCTGGAGTAAAGATAAAGGCGCCAACTATGTAAAAGTAGTGAAAGTTACTTACATGTATAACTAGAACCGGACAGCTTACTTTCTGTATTTTGTCGATGTTCTTTACCAAAAAAAAGAGAAGAGTGTCACTGGAATGAAGCTGAGTGAATTGGGTAGAGTAGAATTAAAGGGCAAGTTGGGAATTACCTTAAATATGTCAAACCAAAATGTCATTTTGACAGGATACAGAACGCGGATTCCTGAGAGAATACCACTGTGTAGAACAACGCCACGTAATCTTTGTAGTCGAGAAGCCAAGTGCAACGTGGGACCACTTCCAACAGACTGTCCGNGAACCAGAATGTCATTTTGACAGGATACAGAACGCGTATTCCTGAGAGAATACCACTGTGCAGAACAACGCCTCTTAATCTTTGTAGTCGAGAAGCCAAGTGCAACGTGGGACCACTTCCAACGGACTGTCCGTATAAGATCAGGTCTTCTTGCTTGATTCCGTAATTATTCTTCAAGCAATTGTAAACAGCCTCTATGTCGTAGTATGTATTGAATTCAGATGGCTAATCACAAGGAAAACAACAAGCGAGGTTAGTATTAGAGTGGAAAGTGTTTAATTGTTGGCAAAATAAAGCAATTTTGATGACCAAAGTTGAAGTTTACACTTTTTGGTATTGAGGAAAGGATTGATATTTTTCACGAAAATAAAAACATAGGATTTATTTTGGGTTTGGGATGCCAGGATTTTCTCATAATACCTCACTCAATCACACTTTTTATTTTCATTTCTGGAGGGTGCACAGAGTTTTGGCTTACCTTGCCAGTCGAGGCTCCATATCCCGAATAGTCATAACTGCAATATAAGCAATAGATCATATGAATACATTATGCAATATAGCATTATTATAGTTAGCTATTGTCAAAATATTGAAGTTATCCGGTAGTTTGTTCTATCTCAAAAGTCACACTGTCCATGTTTGGAACGGTGAGTCGATACAACAAAGAAATAGAAACGGAAGCATAAAAAGCAAAGATTCACTAATGCATCACTTCCATATCACTTAACACATGCAATGTTTGACCCGTACACACTGTTGAGTAGTATTAGCCAAATGCCAAAACCGCCATTGTAGATGCAAACTAGCATAAAAACCCCACAAAGACAACTTAAGTCACTTTACTATGATATTAGACATATTAATTATTAAACACTAACATTGAATATGTGTGGCTTAGTTTGACTAGTAAAAAATGAACTTATTTGTATACGTGATGCAGATGGTAGTACTGTTTGGATGTGCAATGTAATGATCACTTTTCGCAAACATGAGTATGTTACAAATTCTTATATCTAAGGAAGTAACAGATAAATAAGGTTACAGAAGTATAAAAGTAGTTCACTTTCCCCTTTAATACACAGTTTTGTTACAACAAAACTTATTATTCAAAACCAATCCTTTGACCATAAATAATCACATACTGTGCCTATATTACAACACTAAACCATAGAATCTCAACGTAAAGTTAACAAGAACAAAATCATAAACTTAACGAAACTAATGTTCCCCTCAATTCAATACAACATTGATTATCATCCACAAAACCAAGAAACAAAATCATGACCAACTTGAAACCCCCAAAACCAGATATACCAACTTGATTGTAATCCCCAAAATCATTGACAATCACATATGAACACAATCGAAATTTATTTTTATAATACTATTCATTAAAACATAAGTAGTACTTGTTCTATATATCTCATAGGAACAGGATCACATATTCATCAACACTGAAGCATAGGTTCCGTAGATAAACCTTGCCCAACTAAAAATTTCCCAAATATGAAAACCGTGTACGATTATAATCCTTAAGCTCAATTTTTGGTTTTGGGCTTATGGCTTATTTGGTTTTGGGCTTATGTTTCATAAGAACACTTTTTGTGGCTTATTGTGAAACTTTTTGGCTTATATAAGCTTATTATAGCATAAGAAACATATATAAGCCGAAAAAAATTCAAAATAAGCCACAAAAAGTGAGCTTATATAACATAAGCCCAAAATCAAATAAGTCACAAGCCGGCTATATAAGCCAAAACAAAAACCCAAAATAAAGGAACAAGCACATACGAACAGAACAGAAACATATTATAATACAATATACTTTGGAAACAGTAAAACGCCAAAGTTCTAGGGGGTGTTTGGGATTGCTTATTTTTTCTACTTATTTGGTTGTTTAAAAGCAGAAAAGCACTTTTGATATCAAAACAGTTTTGTGCTTATTTGCTTATTATCAAGCACATAAGCAGTTTTTCATAAGTAACTAACAACTTATTTCATCTTATTTGAAACACTGCTTACTTTTAAGCAGCTTATATGTACTTATTTGAAACACTACTTATTTTAAGCAGTTTATAAGTACTTATTTTTAAGCAGAAAAATACACAAACCCAAACACCCTCTAAATACCCCAAATAAAATCTCACAAATCAAGAAGCAAACACATATGAACACAATTTCAACAGATTATCAAAATCATAAACGGGGGTGTTTGTTTCGGCTTATATAGCCGGCTTATGACTTATTTGGTTTAGGTCTTATGTTTCGTAATCTCACTTTTTGTGGCTTATTTTGAAACTTTATATAAGTTCATTATGTCATAATGAACTTATTATATAAGCTGGAAAGTGTCAAAATAAGCCACAAAAAGTGAGCTTATGAAACATAAGCCCAAAACCAAATAAGCCATAAGCTGACTATATAAGCCGAAACAAACACCCCCTTAAAAAAACATAAAACTTCATAAGAATACCTCATAATATTAACTCTAAGATGAGCTCTAAGCTCAATAAACAAGTCCTTCATTTGACCCAAATCAGCAGCATTACCATGAGAATACAAAACAGTCAGCTTCCCAAAAGGATGTTTCCAATATGTAGCCACAACTTTGTTCCCGCCTTTTGTATCAACCAAATGAACATCAACATTCTTATCAGCTGTAATACCTGTAAAAACATATCTTACTGTTTCATCATCATCATCATCACCATCATCCTTAAAAACATCATATGTTGGTGGGTCAGGTGGAAAAAATGCAAATTTTGCAGCAACATTTGAAGTTACATTTCCCATTGAAGTACAAGGAACCACTTCATCAAGATTGTTATATTAGTGAAAACCCATGTTAAAGATTTGGTTTTTATATATGGGTTTGAATCTTTTTTGTCAAATTTTTATAAAAATCAAGTCTTTTTTTTAAAAAAAAATAGATGTCTGGTTTTTGTTGTGTTGAGTGAGATGGCGATGATGTCTATTTAAGTCTTTAGATTTGGCAGCTTTGTTGCATTAAAGTTACAATGATGTTCTGTTCTGGTTTGTACAGTAGTATTTTGTACTTTTTTAGTTTCATTTATTTTTATATTAATATATGTAGTAGTTGTTTTTTGACATTGGTTTTGTTTGTTATCATTAACTTAGACCTTACCAAAAGATGTTTACCCTTAATAGTATCGATTGTCCGATTAATTAAGAGGTTATGAGTTCAAGAATCAACGGAATATTGCCCTGGCGGTATCATTTGACCATGGTCAAGGAGAGTCTCTTTGGGTTGAGTCCTGAAAAGTCTCGTAAATAGTTGAACATCGTTTGGGCTAGTCCTTGGAAAGAGTCGGTTGACATTTCCGAGTGCAAAGCGCCAGTGTTTCTAGTTGATCCAAGCTTTTAAAGATTATGGGTTTTAGTTTTAGTTGATACATATAAAACGTACATATTACGACATGGTGAGTATTTGTGTCTCTTTGTTTAGAAAGAACATGAGCCTTAAAATTGATATCTTACACGATTATTGTCGAAAAGGTTAGAACCGTACAAACCAAATAAATGAAATTGGAACTAAGTGTGTTTAGTTTGGTTTTCAGTTTTGGAGTTTTCTGTATTTAGTTTAGTTCGGTTTTGATGATAACGGCCGAATGTGACAGAAACTGAAAGTGCACATTTCTTGTTTGTTAAGTTGTAAAAGTTCCAAAAGGATTTCATGTTGTGTTTTAATGTCATCTGTTCTTTATAAGGTTATTCATTTTGTGTCACCAAACAATGTTATCTTGTTGAGTATTTAAGACCTTAAGTACTGTCATACTAAGTTTTCATCTGATTTATGTCATTGTTTGTTGTACAAACATGGCGATTTAAAGTCGACCTGTCATATCATGTTACGTTTACAGACACATACGATGGATCACTAGAAAATGTGTCTTAGAAAATTAAATCAGTTTCATTATGATTTATTACTTTATAATATTTGAAGATGAACAACCACACAATGACACAATGCACATGTAGGTATACTTAACATGGTTTGGTAATATCAAGTATTTATCAATACTAATAATGGAAGGTCTAAGTTGAACTGCATTTATAAAAAAAGTGTCATGAGGTATGGTGGGTGATCTAATCCCATTAATAATCCATTATCACCAAACTTTGCATTTTCTAAGGAGAAACTATGTTTATACTAACCCATAACCCATAACCCATAACAACTTCTATAAAAAAAACAAATATTTGTTTGTAATAAAACAAACTTTAACACCTATATTCTTTCACAGATAAAGATAAGATTATTTGTATTAAAAAGGATAAAAAAGGAGTGACTGGGTCAAAAAGAAAAGAAAAAAACATATGAGATCACAAAAGCCAATGCCTTGAACAAAGCTAAAGATGAAAACATGAGCTTTTCCTTTTCTATGTAATGTAACTGTATTATCAGATTTTCAATCGATTAAATATTAATCATTTCATCATGAAAGCTAAAACTAGTAAAATCATCTTTTGCAAAAGCTTGGCATGATCCAAATAAAGGACATTTTGTATGATGAGTAAAGAATGTACCATCAAAATTAAACAAGAATAAGTAAACAAATGAAATAAAGTAAAGGTGGTGTACTATTCTATAAAAATGAGTCAAACACTTACAAAATTGGTTACAAATATGACCTACCATCAGCTTTAATAGGTTTCATTTCACCTTTCAATAACATGTCTAGTTGATAGTGGGCCAATAGTTTCATGTGAACTTCACCTGCCCATGCAGCACAAAGTACTAGGCTACTAGCAAAGGTTTAATACTTTGATTAGTGGTTTAGTCTCTTAATTTGAAATTTTGAAAAAGATATTTACCAAATATCCGATATAGGCGGATACGCCTTGGAGTAAGGACCAAGTAACCCTTATCGGTTACTTACCTATAAATAGAAGGGACCTAACCCTCACAAAGGTACGATTACTCACGTAACCCTAACTATATACAACCCTAAACTACGATTACTTACTCTCACGCCGGAGGATAATCGGGGGAAACAATCCCTCGATAAGCCTAACGGTGTTTGTTTTATTCTTAGTGCGCAGGTTTCAGACGATATCAAGCAATTGATACGGAGGGAGGAACCCAAACAAGGAATGCCCAATTTTTGTATCAACACACGGTAAGGGCGTAAGGCACCCGCATTGCAAACTGATATTTCAAAAATATTTGTTAAATTATATGAATACTCTACTTTTAAGGGTATAAAGAACGTGTATCTAAATCTAACATCACAAGTTTTTGTAACAAATGCAACACAAATTAACAGCTGCCTAGTACTGCTAGCTAACCTGAAAATATTTCGTACCCAAGATCCTAAAAAAATCGTTGTATTTATGATATGACATAGTACATGTGTGTCATGGTGTTATTATGAGTTTCATCATGTGCTTCATGCAGCTGAAACCCGTACCTAATGCATCAATAATTGTACCATAAATTTCATGATGCATTTGATCCCATAAAGATTCCAAAACAAAACTGATGACCAAATTTAGAAGTTAAAACACAAATATGATTTCTAAGTATCATTTTATAAAATCAACATTCTATATAGAATCTTAGTTTTGAAATGTTCACTATGACAAGTAGCCCGTAATCAAATGCACGAGAGCTTAAACAAGAAAACGTACATGAATTGTTCTAAAAACATATCAAACTGGCGTGATCTTAATTCAGATCACCAAGATTTCTGGTTTTTAAATTATACGCGTGGTTATTTTCATCAAAATCTTGAGCATGGATTGTGTTTGGCTTCTTTGATACTTGGGACCGGAGAAAGCCGTTGCTTCTTCTCCTTTGAGGAGAGTTTCTCTATCGCTTTTATAAACTTGCGTAGATGTCTTATGTACTCGGGGAAACTTTCAATGTTCGAATGACCACCACCTTGGACCTACAATGGATCTGTCTATTGCGATTTCCATGCGAAAAACCAACAATGTCATCATTTGCAGTATACATGTAAAAATGGTTAAACCTCAACTTCAAATACTCGAACCAAAGTGACATGACGTTTTAGTATGTTGAGAGATGATATTTTTATTTGACTAAAAGTTATGCATACATGTAAACGGTTAAAACAGAAGACATGAGCCAAAAAAGTTTTCTTCTTAACAAAAGAAAAAAAAGATATAAAAAAAAAAAAAAAAAAAAAAAAAAAAAAAAAAAAAAAAAAAAAACACCCACACTTAAATGCAAAGTAATATCTTTGTTAAAAATACATGTTTAAACCCCGATGCAACGCGCATGTAAGTTAACTAAACAAGTCAACCTAGATTAATAGTCGTTAAACTTACATCTTCACAATGTCTAGCGGTGCTTGATACATTGCTTAAGTGGCCTCTTTTTTTTTTGTCTAGCCGTGCTTGATGCATTGTTTATCGGTTCTTTCAAATGTTAAATTGACTCTGAAGCACAATTTAAGATTTGTAAAGCTTAATTCTTTTTGGCATTCTGTTATGGTTTGGAATTGAATTATGTGTTATACTGCATACCGACTTTAACGACGCTGAATTTATTGTTTGAATTGATATTGTTAGCATTCAATAAAATGAAGGGTTATTGGCAAAAAAATGCATCATACTTGCCACTTTTTGTCATTGTATGTAGCGTCCTTTATTTTTTTTTGATTGTAGCACCAAGCTTTTTAAATCGTGCCATTGTGTGTACTTTGTGACCATTTTACCCTTACTTTTTTCAAATTTTGAAGGGTAAAATGGTCATTTCACATGGCTAAAAAGTCGCAAAGTACACACAATGACACGATTTAGAAAGGTTAGTGCTACAATCAAAAAAAATAAAGGACGCTACATACAATGACAAAAAGTGTCAAGTATGATGTCTTTTTTTGCCAATAACCCTAAAATGAAAGGATCTATTATACAAATGCATCAATAAACTCACATTCTAAAGTGTCAATTGGAAAAAGCAATTCGTTAAACATCCATATTCCAGATTAGAGAATTTGCGCTCGTTCAACATTGTACACAAATTTAGAAAAAAGGGTTCTTATTATTGTTCGGGTTTAAAGGTATTTTGGGATGAAAAATGTTCCAGATTAAAAACTTGTCCTAATGCAAAGTTACTTAAGACAGCAAAATGAGGCCCTAACAGGTAGGTGCGGCCGCCTAGCCTGCACATGGCCTTGATGATATTATAGCAATTGTGGGGTAATTTTTGTTAACTTTTGCTCCATGTAATTTATGAATAGCTTGCTAGAAGAAAGCAAAGGAAGTTGTGGTCGAAAGTCTGAATCCTGCAGCAGATGCATCAGCATCGGGCGCTGCTTCTTCAGGATATATATTTGAAATGCTTAGATTAATCTTTTCTGTTTGAAAAATACAGGTTGACTCGTTAAATTACAAGATAACGAAAATACTTAGCTATAAGTAAACATGCTGGAATTACATTTCGGTTTATACTATGGTATTATTGTGTTGGTTTGTTAATAGGCACTAAATATGAAACAGAAGGAGGATCCTTACTCATCAAAGACATGGGATTGTCGACTGAAGAAGCAACTGCAGATTACTCATCAAAGACCTGTTCGTGAGTGCCCCCAGAAGGATCCTGATCTAACAAGTGAAGAAAGTCTGATTCCTGTGGCAGATTCATCAGCTCCAACTACTGCTACTGGTAACATCTCCTAGCATGCTTTTGTCACTTTGTCCTTTGACTTTGTCGCTAGTAATAAAGATAGACGAGCTCAGCTTATCTTGAAGTGAACATGACTCGGCCGAGCTCGACTCAGTAGTATTTATTATGCTAACGCGGGAAAAAAATGATTATATACTATTTCAATAAAACCTCCGATTTATTGAATCATCTTTTCTAAACATCCGATTTATTACATTACAGTTTGAATAAAACCATTTTTGTCATCCTATAAAAAAGATTCAGTAAACACTACTGATGACCAAATAAAAACATGCTTGTTTTCGAAATATGATTTTTCACTGAATAAGAAAGAATTCTAATAAAAATCAACATTCTAATTACAATGGTGATCAAGTACATGAAAGCCTAAACAAGAAAACATACATGAGTTCTTTCTAAACACAGATCAAATTGACATGATCTTGATTCGGGTCATCAAGATTTCTTGATCTGCAAATACCCGTGTAGTTATTATCTTCCAAATCTCAAGCACCGGTTGTGTTTGGCTTCTTTGATACTTGGGACTGAAGTAAGCCGTTGCTTGTTCTGCTTTGAGGAGAGTTTTTCCATTGCTTTTATAAACTTGCGTAAGTGTCTTATGTACTCGGGGAAACTTTCAAGGTTTGAATGACCACCACCTTGGACCCACAATGGATCGTATTTGTCTTTTGCAAGTTCCCATAATCGCTTCCCATGCGAAAAATCAACAATATCATCATTTGTACCCTGTGATTCAAATGAGTCAATAGTGTGGTTGAATCTGGAGTAAAGATAAAGGCGCCAACTATGTAAAAGTAGTGAAAGTTACTTACATGTATAACTAGAACCGGACAGCTTACTTTCTGTATTTTGTCGATGTTCTTTACCAAAAAAAAGAGAAGAGTGTCACTGGAATGAAGCTGAGTGAATTGGGTAGAGTAGAATTAAAGGGCAAGTTGGGAATTACCTTAAATATGTCAAACCAAAATGTCATTTTGACAGGATACAGAACGCGGATTCCTGAGAGAATACCACTGTGTAGAACAACGCCACGTAATCTTTGTAGTCGAGAAGCCAAGTGCAACGTGGGACCACTTCCAACAGACTGTCCGTATAAGATCAGGTCTTCTTGCTTGATTCCATAATTATTCTTCAAACAGTTGTAAACAGCCTCTATGTCGTAGTATGTATTGAATTCAGATGGCTAATCACAAGGAAAACAACAAGCAATTTTGATTATTGGCAAAATAAAGCAATTTTGATGACCGGAGTTAAAGTTATCTAAGCTTTTTGGTATTGAGGAAAGGATTGATATTTTTCACGAAAATAAAACATTGGATTTATTTTGGGTTCGGGATGCCAGGATTTTCTAATAATTCCTCACTTAAATACACTTTTTATTTTCATTTCTTGAGGGTGCACAGAGTTTTGGCTTACCTTGCCAGTCGAGGCTCCATATCCCGAATAGTCATAGCTGCAATATAAGCAATAGATCATGTGAATACATTATGCAATATAATATCACTAACGTTAGATATTGTCAAAATATTGAAGTTATCCCAGTAGTTTGTTCTATCTCAAAAGTCAGATTGTCCATGTTTGGAACGGTGAGTCGATATAGCAAAGAAATAGAAACGGAAGCATAAAAAGCAAAGATTCACTAATGCATCACTTCCTCTATCACTTAACACATGCAATGTTTGAACCGTACACACTGTTGACTACTATTAGCCAAATGCCAAAACCGCCATTGTAATGGAAACTAGCATAAAACCCTACAAAGACAACTTAAGTCACTTTACTATGATATTAGACATATTAAACACTAACCCTGTATATGTGCTGCTTAGTTTGACTAGTAAAAAATGAACTTATTTCGAATAGATTTGGAAAAAAATGACCCAATTGCCCCTTGTTAATATCAGAATCTCGAATATTAAATCCAGCTAACCACCACTCTCCGCCATCATGGTTCACGAAATACCTAGGTTTATCTATAAATGCATGGAAATGGCTTGTCAAACCCCCTCACACACTAAAGCTAATTTACCCATGGTCAAGACTCAAGACTATTATAGTTTTGTATACGTGACGCAGATGGTAGTACTGTTTGGATGTGAAATGTAATGATCACTTTACGCAAACATGAGTGTGTTACAAATTCTTATATCTAAGGAAGTAGTAATAGAAAAATAAGGTCACAGAAGTATAAAAATAGTTCACTTTCCCCTTTAGACACAGTTTTGTTACAACAAAACTTATTATTCAAAACCGATCTTTTGACCCTAAAATCACATACTGTACCTATATTACAACACTGAAACATAGAATCTCAACATTGATTGATTATCATCCGCAAAACCAAGAATACAAAATCATATGAACACAACTGAAACACGTTTACCTAACCATTAACATTGAATCATACAGTATATTCTAATACATAAACATGACCAATTTAAAACCCCCAAATCCTGATATACCAACTTGATTGTAATCCCCCAAAATCATTGACAATCACATATGAACACAATCGACATATATTTTTATAATGCTATTCATTAAAACATAAGTAGTAGTACTTGTTTCTATATATCTCATATGAACACAATCACATATTCATTAACACTGAAGCATAGATTCTGTAGATAAACCTTGCCCAGCTAAAAATTTCCCAAATATGAAAACGGCCTACGACTATAATCCTTAAGCTCACTTTTTGGTTTTGGGCTGGTTTTGGGCTTATGTTTCATAAGAACACTTTTTGTGGCTTATTGTGAAACTTTTTGGCTTATATAAGATTATTATAGCATAAGAAACATATCTAAGCCGAAAAAAATTCAAAATAAGCCACAAAAAGTGAGCCTATGAAACATAAGCCCAAAATCAAATAAGCCATAAGCCGACTATATAAGCCGAAACAAACACCCCCAAAATAAAGAAACAAGCACATATGAACACAACAGAAACATATTCTAATACAATATACTTTGGAAACAGTAAAACGCCAAAGTTTCTAGGTGGGTGTTTGTGATTGCTTATTTTTTCTGCTTATTTGGTTGTTTTAAAGCAGAAAAGCACTTTTGATATCAAAACGGTTTTGTGCTTATTTGCTTATTATCAAGCACATAAGCAGTTTTTCATAAGTAGCTAACAACTTATTTCATCTTATTTGAACCACTACTTATTTTTAAGCAGTCTATAAGTACTTATTTTTAAGCAGAAAAATACAAAACACAAAGACCCTCTAAATACCCCAAATAAAATCTCCTAAATTAAGAAGCAAACACATATAAACACAATTTCAACAGATTATTAAAACCATAAACGGGGGTGTTTGTTTCGGCATATATAGCCGGCTTATGACTTATTTGGTTTAGGTCTTATGTTTCGTAATCTCACTTTTTGTGGCTTATTTTGAAACTTTATATAAGTTCATTATGTCATAATGAACTTATTATATAAGCCGGAAAGTGTCAAAATAAGCCACAAAAAGTGAGCTTATGAAACATAAGCCCAAAACCAAATAAGCCATAAGCTGACTATATAAGCCGAAACAAACACCCCCTAAAAACATAAAACTTTGTAAGAATACCTCATAATATTAACTCTAAGATGAGCTCTAAGCTCAATAAACAAGTCCTTCATTTGACCCAAATCAGCAGCATTACCATGAGAATACAAAACAGTCAGCTTCCCAAAAGGATGTTTCCAATATGTAGCCACAACTTTGTTCCCGCCTTTTGTATCAACCAAATGAACATCAACATTCTTATCAGCTGTAATACCTGTAAAAACATATCTTACTGTTTCATCATCATCATCATCACCATCATCCTTAAAAACATCATATGTTGGTGGGTCAGGTGGAAAAAATGCAAATTTTGCAGCAACATTTGAAGTTACATTTCCCATTGAAGTACAAGGAACCACTTCATCAAGATTGTTATATTAGTGAAAACCCATGTTAAAGATTTGGTTTTTATATATGGGTTTGAATCTTTTTGGTAAAATTTTTATAAAAAATGAGTCTTTTTTTGTTTTTTGTTTTTTTTAAAGATGTCTGGTTTTTGTTGTGTTGAGTGAGATGGCGATGATGTCTATTTAAGTCTTTAGATTTGGCAGCTTTGTTGCATTAAAGTTACAATGATGTTCTGTTCTGGTTTGTACAGTATTATTTTGTACTTTTTAGTTTCATTTCTTTTTTATATTATTATATGTAGTAGTTGTTTTTTGACATTGGTTTTGTTTGTTATCATTAACTTAGACATTACCAAAAGATGTTTACCCTTAATAGTATCGATTGTCCGATTAATTAAGAGGTTATGAGTTCAAGAATCAACGGAATATTGCCCTGGCGGTATCATTTGACCATGGTCAAGGAGAGTCTCTTTGGGTTGAGTCCTGAAAAGTCTCGTAAATAGTTGAACATCGTTTGGGCTAGTCCTTGGAAAGAGTCGGTTGACATTTCCGAGTGCAAAGCGCCAGTGTTTCTAGTTGATCCAAGCTTTTAAAGATTATGGGTTTTAGTTTTAGTTGATACATACATAACGTACATATTACGACATAGTGAGTATTTGTGTCTCTTTGTTTAGAAAGAACATGAACCTTAAAATTGATATCTTACACGATTATTGTCGAAAAGGTTAGAACCATACAAACCAAATAAATGAAATTGGAACCAAGTGTGTTTAGTTTGGTTTTCAGTTTTGGAGTTTTCTGTATTTAGTTTAGTTCGGTTTTGATAACGGCCGAATGTGACAGAAACTGAAAGTGCACATTTCTTGTTTGTTAAGTTGTAAAAGTTCCAAAAGGATTTCATGTTGTGTTTTAATGTTATACATCTGTTCTTTATAAGGTTATTCATTTTGTATCACCAAACAATGTTATCTTGTTGAGTATTTAAGACCTTAAGTACTGTCATACTAAGTTTTCATCTGATTTATGTCATTGTTTGTTGTACAAACATGGCGATTTAAAGTCGACTTGTCATATCATGTTACGTTTACAGACACATACAATGGATCACTAGAAAATGTGTCTTAGAAAATTAAATCAGTTTCATTATGATTTATTACTTTACAATATTTGAAGATGAACAACCACACAATGACACAATGCACATGTAGGTATACTTAACATGGTTTGGTAATATCAAGTATTTATCAATACTAATAATGGAAGGTCTAAGTTGAACTGCATTTATAAAAAAAGTGTCATGAGGTATGGTGGGTGATCTAATCCCATTAATAATCCATTATCACCAAACTTTGCATTTTCTAAGGAGAAACTATGTTTATACTAACCCATAACCCATAACAACTTCTATAAAAAACAAATTTTTGTTTGTAATAAAACAAACTTTAACACCTATATTCTTTCACAGATTAAGATAAGATTATTTGTATTAAAAAGGATAAAAAAGGAGTGACTGGGTCAAAAAGAAAAAAAAACATATGAGATCACAAAAGCCAATGCCTTGAACAAAGCTAAAGATGAAAACATGAGCTTTTCCTTTTCTATGTAATGTAACTGTATTATCAGATTTTCAATCGATTAAATATTAATCATTTCATCATGAAAGCTAAAACTAGCAAAATCATCTTTAGCAAAAGCTTGGCATGATCCAAATAAAGGACATTTTGTATGATGAGTAAAGAATGTACCATCAAAATTAAACAAGAAGAAGTAAACAAATGAAATAAAGTAAAGGTGGTGTACTATTCTATAAAAATGAGTCAAACACTTACAAAATTGGTTACAAATATGACCTACCATCAGCTTTAATAGGTTTCATTTCACCTTTCAATAACATGTCTAGTTGATAGTGGGCCAATAGTTTCATGTGAACTTCACCTGCCCATGCAGCAGAAAGTACTAGCTAAGGTTTAATACTTTGATTAGGGGTTTAAGTCTCTTAACCTTAATTTGAAAATTTTCAATTTCAAATCTTTCAGGAATTCAGGCAGTAATGTGTTACCAACACTTCTGGAATACGCCTACAGACCAAAGTACCTAAAGATTTTGCTTGTCCAACAATGGAGCATTAGGCGTGGTTTTCAAAAAGGAAATAGAATGTCCCAACATCCCCACTTTACCGGTACCAAAGACAATTATGATAGGGTTATCGTGTCAAAAGTTCATTCACGAAGGAAACGTGGTATATAAGTTTGAGATTAGATATCAGCATATTATGGCCGACATGCAACTGATGAAACGACTTATGGATAGATAGATTCCTAATATTTCCTAACATCATGGTCGTCAATTCGGGGTCAGAACATCATCAACTCGGTCGTAGTTGAGTTAGGTAGGAAGAGACAAAAAAATTCTAGTCTCGAGAGAATCTAACATACGGTAGCGTTCTTTCAAAGAAATAACCAATAATCCTTGACAGTAATGTTACAGCGATTTGTGTTACATGGCAGTGGTTGTAATGTATAGCCTAAACTTATGTTAAATCTATCAACTTACATGGAATCTATCAACAAGTCCCTAATAGTAACATTAGGCTTTATTAAGATACTGACTTTGATGTATATAAGATTATAAGTGCATACAGCATATGTGACTTAAGTATAAACAATACCGAAAGGCTTTTGGCACTAAACTTTCCCTGCAATGATGAATGATCCATGGATATATAGTAATATTGACATGTTCTTATGAATTAGAGGCGTTGGACAAGTTATTACTAAACAGAATATGTTCCTCCTCGACATTAGTGTAATCTCCGATTACCGAAACCCAAGTTTCTGCAATTTTCACGAGTTTTCCTTCCTTGGATTCTATTAAAGTAAAGGCTCGCAATGTACCTTCTGAGTTGGGTGTAAAAGTAGAAGTGTCTTTGGTTGAGCTGCTGCTGCTGCTGCTATCAGTTTGTTGTTTGTGAGGGAATATTTTGACCCTTGGAACGATGGCCCCGTTTAGGTATACAGTGCTGTCATCTCCTACCACAATCATTTTACGTGGACCGTTTCCAAACGCCAGCTCTTTATGCATGTGACCAAACACAACGAGGGCCACAGAATGTTTGGTGTCCCCTTTAAGTTGAGATATAGCAAGTGCTAGATCTGTACCATTAAATGACATGTAAGCACAAGATATGTATACACAATTGCACATGTATGTTTGAAGGTGACAGTTTCGATTAATGGGTTCATTATGTTTATATTTGATCATTAACGGGTTAATCGGGTAAAATTTTAGAATCTTAGTTAATTTGAAAAAGAAAAGTCAAACGTTCAAAAAGTTGTGTAAGTTAGTGCTACAGCCTCCTAAATTGTTTTATTCAAAAAGTTTAATTATTATTGAAATAACATCATTTTTGTTATCGTATTGCACACTACTTATTGATATGGAAACATAATAAATATGGAGAAAAGTATTTTGGGTTAATCCAACCCAAGCCGAGCCGTTATCAGAAAGTACCAATTTGACCGGTTACAAAAACTTTGTGAGTCGCCCATTTTGCTGATTGCTATATTAAGGGATTTTTATTAATGAAGAATTGAAGATAAAGAAGAATTCCTGATGCAGGTTGGTACATTTTAAAACCTACTCTGTGTTAATTAGAGATGCATTGTAGATTTAAAAAATTAAGATAAAAATTCGGGATTTTAATACTTGATTCAAACGTACATTATGGATCTTTTAGAGAATACATAAAGGAATTTATAAAAAATTTGAATATCAGGATCAGAAAAGTGACTTTGGTTAACTTTAATGCAAAAAACTGGTAAAACCACGTTTTCAGTCTATCATGTACAAGTAGTTGATTAGAATTATTTCCGAGATGCATGAAAAAGAATTTGGAAAGCAGTATGCTTGGATTTCTAGAATCAAATGTGTAACGCTTTTGGGAATGATGGAATAACAAATTATAATTTACACATTAGACGTCTAAGCATATGTAACCAATGAAAATTGTGTGTTGTCGATCAGAGCATGGTAAACACATTGCATAAGAGGTAATTATCACCTGGATCACCATGATCTCCACCTGAACGCACCCAATCTCGTCCACAGATGTCATCCATGTTAGAACCAAGACCTGGACACACAAAATACAATATGTAACGTAATAGATTAACCAGTTGACAGTCAAACGTAGAGGTGGCAATCCGACCTTTTTTCTTATGAAAGGGTCGATTCAGGTTATGTTTATCTCTAGCGGGTCAAAAATAAAGGTAAAAAGGGAGGAGGTCCGATGGGTTAAATTAGTCATAGGTCGAAAGTCAACCCAAGGTGATTTATAATGCATAATTACAACCTACAAAATCACTTTGTTCAAAAAAAAAAAAGTATATATTATTAATTTTCTTGGATCACATATAGAGGACAGGCGGACAGATTACTACTAATGAAAAAGTGTTTTGGGTCAAGAGAAACCACCCATTTTGACCTGACCCACCCCTTTGCCACCTCTAGGGAAATGTGATGGAAGGAAAAATATATGGTTATGTTGAGCAAGCCACACACCGGTGGGTCCATTGTGAGCAAGAAGAATGATGGAATGATTCTTTGGTGTCCCTACAGCTGCTTCAGAGATTTTCTTCGCACTCTCATTCATGTTGTGAACTCCATATCTATCGTGTGGTTTTCAATACCAGCAGTCAATTTATAAAAGTTATCTAACTTAGATCACCTGACATTGCAGTAATATTTTTAAAAGCAACGTCTCAGATCAGATGAGAGTTTCTTGCTTGGAATGTATTTATGATAAAAACGTGTTTATCATTGTGAGAAGTTAATCACTAGAGCTTTGGAAGTCATTATTGAAATATTAGTTATGTAACTGAAAGTCATTGTTTGCCATTCAATTTTTAAAGTTCGCGTATTAGTATATAGTATAAAATTGATGGAATTGTTTGTGTGAATCTTGACAAAGACGCATTTAGAATGGTATTATTTGAAACCTTATATCACCAAAAAAAACAAGAAGAAAAAAACACTGACCTTTTAGCCAGAAGTTGCTTTCTAAATAACCTTTCACCTCCACAAGAAAATGGGCGCCCTCCAATTACACTTAGCTTCAATGAATGGAAGTCCAAACGTTTGTAACCAACATGCTCTTCCCCAAAACTGGATGCCACGATATGCATAAAGGTTATTCATCTAAATGGGTTTTTAAACAAAGCAAAATGATAATATAACAAAAGAGATCATATCAGAGTAACCACTCAATCATTCTGGTCAAACCTGGGTTACATGTATAATTAATAAATCTACTCACAAACAGCAGCATCCTTTTTGTTGTATTTACACCAATATCTACTTATGATGAATATGATTCTTAATTGTGGAACATATAGCACAAAGATCTTATGCAAGGGGCATGACGAAGTCAATAGAATAATAACATACTGAATCGCTTAAAATTGAATTATATACTTATATGGCTTGTTGCTTTGCAAAGTTTGGAATTCGTACTTTATCAACATAATAACATCCAGATGGAGACATAGAGTGCAGCAAATAAAACTAGGATATTGCTTCACAGGTGGATTCCTCATTATTTCATTAGGACAAATGCACACAATACGGAAATTTTACAGCATAAGTTTGGGATAAACTCTGTTGCTTGTTGTCATCATGTCTTGGGTTTTTGTTGTTTTTTGTAAATAAGAGCTTTTTACCTCTTATGTGTGCAAGCATAGAAATATTGAAAGAAGAGTGTTTGTTTTTTTGCAGACATAAAGTGTCAAGAAGCTCTTTTTGCCCCTTCAAATTTTCAGACAAAAATGAAGTCTTATTGCCTCTGCAAATGTTATTTCCCCTTTGACAAATAACAACCTACACTCTTATAATCATCCAAAGTTCTTTTTTTTTTTCAAACATCTTCTCCATACTTGACCTCCGGCCACCCTACCACCGGCCACCCTATTGCAGCCACCACCATATCTCCGGTCACCCCACTTTGGTGGTTATTGGATCTGATTGCAAGTACTTTTTCCTCTAAAACAAACATTGTTTCTCTTCCACATAAAGCACTTTTGACCATCTCTTATCCAGAAGTGGTGGTAAAAGTGATGAGACATTTTATCTCTAAAAATCAAACACCCCCTTACTCGTTGTTAGTTTATTTGTGCTTAACGTTGAGACAAAGTTCATGTTGCCTCAGCTCCAAAAGTGTGTTTTCAGACTGAAATCAGATATTTGTAAACCTGAAAACGTATTTGTCATTTTGGAGCAGGGACAATATGAAACTTATTATTCAGATTAAGCATAACTAACGTGTTAACAAGTTAGGCATGGAGAAAACAACATCCTAAATTAGCTGGGTAGGTGCAAAGTTACCAAATGAATTATTACTACTAAATAACTGAAGCATTTTTGGTGTTACAAGCATCATTGATCGATGATATACTAAATAACAAAAAAAATCATAATTGGAAATAAGTAAAGCTCACCTTTCCAGCTGGAGTTGGACAGCATCTTTCCTCCTTTAAATCAAATGAGTCAATGAAACACACAATTAGAAGATAGAAAAGAAAACAGAAATAACAAGAGCAAGGCGGAGGATAAACATAATGATTGACACTATACTTAAATTCACATGCTAGAATATGTGTCCCTTCTTCTCTTTTTCCTTTTATAAGCATGTGTAAGAGATTGCAAAGTAATAATGTGAATCCTCTTTGGATAGTAAGGGACAAAAAAAATTGTCGGTGTTCCTCTTGAAATCAACATTTAACATACATTGCAAGTTTTAAGGTGATGACTGATGAGACAAGTAGTGAAAATGCATGCTAACGTTAACCATTGGCAACTTAATTCCTGATATTGGGGATGCCATTATATACAGAATGTTATGTCCTTGAACATAACGAATTACAATATATTTCCATTAGCGTAGCCACTTTAAGTACAACAGGTTCAGTTTGATTGTGTATTCACCAAAATATAGAATCTTGCCTGGAATAAGGATGTGCAATTGGTT
Source organism: Artemisia annua (assembly GCA_014162995.1). Taxonomy (NCBI): domain Eukaryota; kingdom Viridiplantae; phylum Streptophyta; class Magnoliopsida; order Asterales; family Asteraceae; genus Artemisia; species Artemisia annua. The sequence continues at coordinate 61,692 of LBNU01033706.1, forward strand.
AAAACCATTCGAGTTTGGTTTACATTTTAATTAACACCTAAATTTTGAAACAAAGTTGTTTTGTTTGATTTCGAGGTTAAAGGAGATAAGGATGATATTGAGAAATGAAGCAGGTATGAAATTCCCATTTGCCCCTTTCTGCTATTCACATGTATATAAGAGTAACTTAGGGTGAGTTGTTCTTTATGCAGAAACTGCTGTCCATTGACTAAATGTGGAAACTAAACTCTTAGGTGAGAAAGGGGTACTCCTGTAATAGCTCGATTGAGGCTAATGTGCTTTCGTGTAACTCTAACTGCCTCATATGAATGTACTTACTTTGCAGAAAAATTTTGAGTATTCCAAGCATCGTGGTTCCCTAAAATAGCGGCTTTAGGAAACTTGAGTGCTGCAATGCTTCTAACAAGTTCAACATTTTCATTACCAAAATCACCTGGAAAAGAATGCGGGCAAAGAAAAACATATTACCATCCAAAATAAAAGAAGAATAAAACATCGTTATAATAATGATTTAACCTATAGATTGAATTCATGATTAAAACGCTTCAAACCAAAGATGACAAAAACCTTTCCAGATAACTCAAGAAGAAACAAGTAGTGCACGAAATAACCTGCCTGTAAACAGCACCAAATCTGGCTGCAAATATAGAAAAAAAGAAAAGAAAATATAAGACTAACAGGAGAAAGCAAAAATATTATTACATATTCTCATGAATGATAATGAGAGAACATCATTACGTTGTTCATGGAACAAGCAGTGGATGGTGAACAAGCAGAGGATGGTGCATCATGCATTAATAAATCATTCGATAACTATAATTCAGATAGGCACATTTGCACTACAGTGGCACCGATAGGAATACTCATAGACCATCAAAACTCCATAGACAGTGTAGAATGCATTGGTCAACACATCAGGCATAACTGGCTTATAATCAAGAGTTGTGAACCAGTTAATCCATGCATTATTCATATGAGTTTTCGTATAAGGATAGTATCCAGCATGTGTATGTCACTTGTCAGATCCGTGTCTACTTATATGAAAACTTAATTACAACCTTGATTTGCAGCTATGGATTCGTTACCTTATATATAGACGATGAAAACAACGTTTTGGCCTCACGAGACTAGATCACTAAACATGCAGTAACCTTTGATATCATACATTTCAGATATGTACATTTATCATGTCAATGCATACATCCGAAATCGAAACTATTAGAGTAGATAAGCAAATTATTAGGCTTATATGTGGGCTTATGAGCTTATTTGATTTCGGCTTATATTTCATAAGCCCCAATTTTCCGGCTTATTTTGAGAATTGTGAGCTTACATAAGTTTACTATTGTACGATAAACTTATTTAAGCTCAGAAGTCTCAAAATAAGCCGGAAAATTGGGGCTCATGAAATATAAGCCGAAATTAAATAAGCTCATAAGCCCACATATAAGCTTAAACAGACACCCCCAAGGCCCCAAGTGTACCTACTTATCAGAAAAATTAGTAAATGAAATCGCCTCGACTCTAACAATATAATAACTGTCTCTAATTACTATATCATACGGTTATGTTTGGTAGCAAGCATTTAGAAGCGTTTTGAAGCAACTAGCAACTAGGGGTGTTATCGGGTCGGGTTGTCGGGTTATCGGGTCTTATCGGGTCGGGTTGATTCGGGTTTTTCTTATAAAAATCTAACCCGCAACCCGACCCGATAAGGAATCGGGTTATCGGGTTCGGGTGACATTCGGGTCGGGTTATATCGGGTCGGGTGATTCGGGTTATCGGGTTATGTATAAAGATGAGCCTAACGTTACATAAATTAACTACTAGTAAGCAACTTATATATTTGTTATAGAATAAAATCCTAACAAAATACAAGTTATATTTTTGTATTTTCTTAGAGTAAAAGCCTAACAAAAATATTATAAGCGCCAGAATACCAGATGTCTAAATTATATGCAACAAAACCTTGCAGTAAGCAAGAAAATATTTTAGACAGATCGATCACTATACATTAGTTTATTATAAGATACCTTTTTAATCACAACTATAAGTCCACAGTTACTACAAAAGATTTTGGGGAATAGGAAACGTAAATTCCTAACTATATGCCTTAACTCAATTTAACTTGACTATTACGTACGTAAGTAATGAATTAAGTGTACAAATATTTCAAGGATAATTTCTTTTGATCAGTGACAACCTTCGCTTCTAAGTTCATCAACATGCAAAAAAATACAGTAGCAGTACAATATACCAATATTCCCATGCAAAATTATGTTGAATGGCTTGTAAAACTTTACTGAGTAAAAATTATATCATATTTTCGGGTCTTATCGGATTGACCCGATAACCCGATAAAAAAATTATCTCAACCCGAACCCGACCCGATAATAATATCGGGTTATCGGGTTCGGGTCAAACCAACCCGATAAGCTTCCTAGACCCGATTAAACCCGACCCTATAAGCCTTATCGGGTTCGGGTTCGGGTTCGGGTCGGGTTGACCCGACCCTATTGACACCCCTACTAGCAACTAGCAGTTAGCGTTTTGCACAAAATGCTTGTTTGGAAACAAGCAACTAGCGTTCCTACTTTTTCTAAACGCTCCCGATCAAAATGCTACTTCTGGTAGCATTTACGAGCAACTAGCATTTCCACTTACAAATTATGACTATACATACAACTATGTTACCAAACGCTTTATTAANAATCGTTCATGTAAGGATTCGATCGTGGTTTACAATTATAGCTTCCATATTTTTTGGGGGGATCGTATCCCGGATAAAGAAAGAGCAAGAGTATCAAAAAAAAATGAAGATTCAAATCAAGATTTCTCGGGTACCATAATCCCTATATCAAATCATAATTATGCTTGACATTTCAAAGTTTTATGGCACCAAAGAAAGATCGCACGTACGCGCAGTGGTGGACCTAGGATGGAGAGTCATCAGGTTTTTTTGTGAAATATACCAAAAACCGTAACTCAAAAAATAAGGACCATGTTCATTTAAAAAATGTGCATACTTGACATACTAAAAATACCCTTATGAAGTTTTAAAAATGGGAGGTGATTTGCACACTCCATCAATTAATTTGCACACTCAAAATGTTTGTGTCATGGCATTTATACCTACGGCTGTAAACGAACCGGACGAACACGAACGGAGCCTTGTTCATGTTTGTTCGTTTATTTTTAACCGGACAAATAAACGAACACGGACGCTTAAACGGACGAATTTTTTGTTCATGTTCGTTTATTAAGAAAATGAGTTGTTCATCTTCGTTTATATTCGTTCACTAAGACTCTAAACGAACGTTAAACGATCGAACATAAATAAACATAGACAAATAAACATAAACTTTATTAAATTATACATAATATATTGTTTTATAAGTGTAGTTTGTTTAAACAAAACAATTTTAAAATTATATAATAAAAAGATAAGATATACGAACATAAATAAATAAATGAACATAAACGAACGTTAACGAACGCATAATCGAACATTCACGAACATAAATAAACGGACGGGCCTCTTGTTCATGTTCGTTCGTTTAACTAAAAGAACGCAAAATATTGTTCATGTTCGTTCATTTAATAAATAAACGAACATAAACGAACTTTTTACCGAACGGTTCATGAAATGTTCATTGAACGTTCAGTTCGTTTACAACCCTATTTATACCCCTACATCTATTAGTGGAGTGTCCAAATCAAAACACAAATATTAAGGGCATAAATGTCACGACACAAAATTTTGAGTATGCAAATAAATTAGTGGAGTGCGCAAATCATCTCTCTTTAAAAATTGCCTCTACGATTCATGAGAACGACAATATTTTGCAATTTGCAGTACTAAAAAAAGAATAATTAGAAGTGTAGTTATTTAACACTATTAAGATATGGGAGATGATTTGCACACTCTATAAAATGATTGGGACATTCCAATTAATTGTGTTTGGACATTTATACCCTCACATGAATGAAAGTATAAGGGTTATTGTGAGGGTATAAATGTCCAAACACAATTAATTGGAGTGTCCCCCAATCATTGATGGAGTTTAAGATATTGTCAAAACCGCTTTTATTTTCGAAATGTAGGGATTACAAGATGCCTAAAGTTAATATATCTCAATTTCTCAGCTTAATTGTTGGATGTTTTTCCTCATTTATTATAGTTAACTACAATTAACATGATACAAAACAATTTTTGATAAACATAACTACTTAAAAGTTTGAACTAAACTTGGTCGGAGCCCTTTGATAGACAAACGGACTCTCCAAAAATAGGCGTATGCCACTTAAATGCAACGCACACACGGTACTTTTAGTAAAAGGCGAAAGAATAGTTCGCTTTGTGCTCACTGCGTGGCTGCGTGCCTTTCACAAGCTAACTCTCCTTGCATTATATAATCACTTACCCACCTTCTGCTTTCTTCAACCAGCCGATGTGGGATAAACCCATTTTGGGTTGTTCAAGTCTTTCATTTGGTAACAACTTTCCTTCATAACAAAAAGGACATGTTCATGTAACCCAAAGTTTTTCATCTTCGACATCTGCCCAATCTGTTCAATTAGTCCAGTAACATAAGCTAATCACAGGTGTTAAGAATCAATACATAACACAAACAAATGAAGGAGCAAAAAATCTGAAAGTGAAATGTGATCTTTTAAGTGTGCTCAACTTTATGCTAAGAACAGTTATAATGTGTCGATATTTGTGGATGAGTTTGATCAATGGTCATTTTCTAATCAGGATTACCGGCAAACAAGCCTAAAGGTTGGCAGGTTGCTACTTATTGATCGTCTACAAAATCGAAATGAGAATACTATTGGAATATGGTTATTTTATTAACGTGTAAATGTCTAGTTTCGAACCCGAGACCTCGGGATTGCACACGATACAAACGAGTATTAAGGAGAAATAATAAATGTATTTATATATTTATTATTAGACACAAGAACTTAACGACCATTAGTATTTACCGTTAAATGACTAACGACCGTTAGACGCAAATAAGGAAAGAAGATATTGTGGATAATTAGGAAACCAAGAGAAGGATCTAGAGACCCCTTGGGCTCTCTAGATCAACCGGCCATGGGTTGGGGGAAACCCAAACCCTAGCTTTTGCTCCAAGTTTCAATCCACTATATATACAAACTCAAGGGTTATTTGTTTCTCACCTTTTGTGCACACACATAACCCTAAAGTTTTCTTCTTCCTCTCTTGCTTCCAAAACCGATCGACACCCTTAAATTATTAGGGTTTCGATTTTTGTTTTGTCAAAAACTTATTCTTGTGTGATTTACTTGCATAACCTTTATACGGTTTAGTTTGTATGTACAAGAACGAGGTAATAACTTACTTTAGTTATTATCAAGAGATCGATAAACAAAACGGTAAGGGGTTTATCATAGATCTATTGTTCTTCTAAGTTCAAGAATCAAAAATTGCATACGGTACGTTTTCATTATGTTTTGGTTAACTTTATGTGTTATACTTGATCCTACGCTTCCGCAACTTGTGCTACTTGATATAGTAATATTATATGCTAGTCATGATTAATAATTCTAACAAATACTCCCCAAAAGTCTGAGAAAATAGGTAATCGTCTATCATGTTTACTAAGTTTGCCAATTGAATAAAAGAGCGTTTAGGTAATGAAGAGACTACATTTTAAATCCATTAGTTTTTCCAACTTTTTTGGATCATTATACGTATTTTAGAAGAAAACGAAATAGCTTAGTTATTGAGGGTTTATCTACATTTACTTGATCTTGTTTTGGGGCCTCATTTTCGTCTTCAAGTTGATTCATACGTTAAGTGCTTAAGGGTTTGTTGCTACGGTGTACCCATCTTCTGTTATAAGGATATGGTTCATTCGTTGATCGCTTTGATACTTATATATGTGTTCTTAATATCTGGAAGAAATCTAAGGTGATACACGAGGATCTGTGGACAAACTTTTACAGTTCTCGTCAATAGGCGCTAGCTAATTTTAAATGGTTGATGATCAAAAATTGTTTTGTGGAATCATGTAATTTAGTGAGCATTACTAATTTTAGAGTAAATTGCAAATATGGTCCCTGTGGTTTGATGAGATTGCACACAAGTCCTTGGTATATGGAAATTGCAGGCGGCCTCCCTGTGAGCAAGTTTGGGTTTCACTTTAGTCCCTAGTTACTAACGAGGTTAGTCTAATCCCGTTAACTCCAGCCACGTGATTATCACGAGAGGGCATAATTGTCATTTGTTACTTGTCCTAAATAAAAAAATGGTGCACACGGATGGTTTGATTATTTTAATGGGTTTAACCCTAAACCCGATCCAATGTCAATTTTATAAGTATAAAACACAAATTAAAACCCTAACAATAATCATATTCGTCCCCAAATTAAATCCTTTAATCCCACTTTAATCCTCATCATTTAAAATGCAAACTTGGTACATTAGAGCAATTAGAGCAGATGGGGAAACCTTTGATGAAGCTGTTTATGGTAATAGCACTCAATACCTTTGAACCCGTTGTTTTCATTTTAAGTATATAATCTATTTATTGAAAAATGATGTCATTTGTAGTATCTAATATGTATTTTGAATATTTAACAGGTACGTATAAGAATTTGTTCTCAATGAAGCTCCATTATGGTGGAAGGTTCACTGAGTGTCCAAATAGGAAGTATGTTGAAGGTGAGGTAACCTTTGTGGACATGATTGACATGCAACAATTTAACATTGATTTGTTATATTCAGTATTGAACTCCTCAGGCTATGATTCTAGTGGAACTTTGTATTTTCACTATAAGATACCATTAAAAGGGTTAGATAAATTCTTGAAGCCTTTGGTTAATGAGTCTGATTTTGAAGGAATGTTAGAGTATGTCCCTAAACATAAGACTATGTATGTTTATGTTGAGAATGGGAATACCACCATAGGAATTGTTAATGCCCAGCCTAAAACAAACATAAGGGTGAACAGTGAGGAAGTAAGTGATGGTAAAGAACAGAGTGATGGTGAGGAAGAAAGTGATGGTGAGGAAGAGAGTAATGGTGAGGAAAGTAGTGATGGTGAGGAAGAGAGTGAGACTGATGAGGAAGAGGATTTAGTTGAGGATGAGGAACATATGGTTGATGAAGTAGATGTGCCCATGACAGGTTTCAAGTTTGAAGTAGATGGTGAGGGTGAGTTGATTGACACCATTAAACCCAATGTTACTTTAACTGAAACAGATTTGCATGAAGTAGATTTTGAGTCTTGCCCAAGTGATAATGAAAATGACAGTGCTAGAACACAGGGACTTAGGAAATTAAGAAAGGGTATTAAGAACAGTTTCTTTGTTGGTAAAGAGTTTGCAAATCAACAAGAGGCAAAGGATAGGATTAGAGCTTATGCAGTTGAGGCAAGAAGGAATATAGAATTTAAGAAAAATGATAAGCTAAGGTTAAGGGTGATTTGTAAAGGTGTGGTACCAAGTGTGAACAACAAAGATGCTTTTGTTGACAAAGTGCAAAGTCAAACAGACCATAAGTCTGACAAGGGCAAGAAGGTAATTGAACATGAGGAAAATGACAAAGTTGAATGCCCTTGGATTTTGTATATCTCTAAAGGGGATAAGGGTAAGTGGGTTGTTAAAACCTTTATTGATGAGCATAAATGCCTACAATCCAG
>LBNU01033706.1:72685-88230 GCA_014162995.1 Artemisia annua
AGCTTTGGACTTGGCTAAAAACCACCCCGAAGGGTGTGTTTGCTTGTTGTCGACTAGAAAAGAAAACCCACAAGGGGGTGTTTGTTCCCGCCATCAGTCAACAAGACATCCAAGGGGTGCTTGTTTTGCTCTCAAGTTACAGCCATACAGGGGTGTTTTCTTTGTTGATGATGTACTGATGTATTTTGTTAGAATCATGTATGATTCACATTGAATCATATATGATTCACATAGAATCATATATGATTACATGTGAATCATACATGATTCTGGTAGAATCATACATGATTCTGGTAGAATCAAGGTCTCGGCTCTTTGTGGAGTTTAATTATAGGACGTCCTAATACTCGTCAAACACCACCAACAGTGGGATACTTGAGCCTTTTCATAGCTTCATATTAGCCTCTCTTGAGTAGTTTATTGTTTTATTTTTTGCTTCTATTAATAGATCCTAGTACTAGCTTCTTATTTCTGTGCTTGTTTCTCTAATTTGAGCTTGTTTGCTTAGCTTAATTCTGTCTGCAAGTTACCTATTTAGTCAGTTGGATGTTGTTATTGGGACTGTGCTAATTGTTACTTTATGCTGAGTGTTTATCAACTAATCTAAGTTTGGTTGTGCTTGTAAGTGAGTGTTGATTTGTGAGTGAGATAAGTTGATTGAGATTGAATTTAGTGGTTAGTTATAACTGGATACCACTTTGATTGGCCTGATGTATAGGATTTTCATTATAAGTGTATTTTGTTAGAATCATATATGATTCACATAGAATCATATATGATTCTCATAGAATCATATATGATTAAAGGAAAATCATATATGATTCTGATAGAATCATATATGATTGTATTAGATTATTTTATAGTTATTAACATTTAAATTTTTTATGCAGGTCGATCAAAAACTGTTGCACGTAAGCCTAAAGAGATGATAACAAAGGAACCATCTAAGAAGGCTACGACTTCTGATAAACCGAATTCAAAAGTTGTCAAACCTCAACCCCAACGTTCTGTTAAACCCCAACGTTCTGTTAAGCCTAAAGAGATGATAACAAAGGAATCATCTAAGAAGGATGAGCCTGATGAAGATGAAGATGGGTCTAGTGAGTCTGAAGAAGGTGAGTCTGAAGAAGGTGGGTCTGAAGAGGGTGAAGATGAGAAGGGAGGTGCGTCTGAAGAGGGTGTAGATGATAAGGAAAGTGACTCTGTCCCACATTGATAGCTTGTGAGAAGCAGTTGCCATTTTTGCCCGAGGCATTTCGGAAGTTGAAGATGCTTGTTTCGTTGAAACTTTCGTCTAATCAGCTTGAGGTAGTATTTTGAGGTAGTTATTATTGAGGCATGATGTGATGCTTAGTGCTATAAGGTTACAGTGGATATGTAAATGATGTTAGGTTGGGCTAGAGAATAGATTGTAATATACATGTGACTATACTGATGTACTGATGTATAGTACTTTGTTGCTGATGTACTGATGTATTTTGTTAGAATCATGTATGATTCACATTGAATCATATATGATTCATATAGAATCATATATGATTACATGTGAATCATACATGATTCTGGTAGAATCATACATGATTCTGGTAGAATCAAGGTCTCGGCTCTTTGTGGAGTTTAATTATAGGACGTCCTAATACTCGTCAAGCACCACCAACAGTGGGATACTTGAGCGTTTTCATAGCTTCATATTAGCCTCTCTTGAGTAGTTTATTGTTTTATTTTTTGCTTCTATTAATAGATCCTAGTACTAGCTTCTTATTTCTGTGCTTGTTTCTCTAATTTGAGCTTGTTTGCTTAGCTTAATTCTGTCTGCAAGTTACCTATTTAGTCAGTTGGATGTTGTTATTGGGACTGTGCTAATTGTTACTTTATGCTGAGTGTTTATCTACTAATCTAAGTTTGGTTGTGCTTGTAAGTGAGTGCTGATTTGTGAGTGAGATAAGTTGATTGGGATTGAATTTAGTGGTTAGTTATAACTGGATACCACTTTGATTGGCCTGATGTATAGGATTTTCATTATAAGTGTATTTTGTTAGAATCATATATGATTCACATAGAATCATATATGATTCTCATAGAATCATATATGATTAAAGGAAAATCATATATGATTCTGATAGAATCATATATGATTGTATTAGATTATTTTATAGTTATTAACATTTAAAATTTTTATGCAGGTCGATCAAAAACTGTTGCATTTAAAAGAAAACAGAGCAAGTACAAGAACTCCTCTCTCTTGTCAACATTGTCTTGGCAAAGAACAATGTGAAGCCATATACTGATGAGATATGGTAGTGATCAGGACGAGAATGGGTCTGATGAAGAAGGTAGTGACGATAAGGACGATGGTGAGTCTAATGAAGAAGGCAATGATGATGAGGATGGTGAGTATGATGAAGAAGGTGGTGGTGAGGACTAGTGTGAGTCTGATGAAGAAGGTGGTGGTGAGGACGAGGGGTGATTCTCTTGCATGAGTTGAATATGCATTCACAAAAGATGTTTGATTTGGCTTACAAGTTCCAGACTGAGATACCTGAACAAACAAGGATCTCAAATATTGTGAATACAATCAAGAACAGGGCCGATCGTGAGAAACAAAAAGATGACGTTAAGAATCAAAAGGTTGCAAAAGTGATGGTTAAGTGATTGTGTCAAACTGATGTGTAGGCTGGTGGTAGCATATCTAGTAAATTCATGGTCTTTTGGTATAGTATATGTGGTAAACCTGATGTGTAGTCTTTTGGTAAAATCTGATGTAGTATTGAACAATTTCTGATGGGTAGTCTTTTGGTAAAATTTGATGTAGTATTGAACAATTTCTGATGGCATTATAAAAATATGATGGTAGTTCTTTACTTTACTATTTTTGTTGTATGTTTTAAAGTTTTTATTGTAATTTAACATCTTGCATTTATATTCAGTTAAAAATAGTCTGCTAGAACAATAAACAAAAATCATATATGATTCATAAAGAATCATATATGATTCATTATGAATCATATGTGATTCATTATGAATCATATATGATTCATGTTGAATCATATATGATTCAAATAAAATCACATGTTACAGATATTAAACTTATAGAAAAGACATGAAATAGACAATTTTCATAAGAATATGTTTCAACATGAAAATAGACAATTTTCATAAGAATCTGCTTAAACATTAAAAAAAAAAAAAGTATTCAATAAAGATCCTCATAACAATTTTCCAACAGTGCAATAAAAATAAATAAATATCCAAATCTAAACAAAGTATGTTATTCAAGGAGCGATAGTCGCTTGTTCAGCTGCGACATTTCTCGTTGCTTGTTCACTTGCATTACTTCCATCCTCATCTTGCTCATCTGAATCACCCTCTTCCTCATCATCATGATCTTCATCAGTGTCACCATCTTCCTCATCATCACGATCTTCAATAGAATAGGAGGTTTCTGTTTAACAGGAGCAGGTTTAGGACGACTATGCCAATATGAAGATCTTCAAGTTCAACCTTCTCACGAGATATACTTGAAAGCTTTTCATTAATCATCCTACAAAAAGTCTGCAAAAAAAATCAGATAAGACATGTCACAAAACAGATAAAACATGCAACTGGAATCATATATGATTGTATCAGAATCATATATGATTGTATCAAAAATCATATATGATTTTGGATACCAAAAACATCGGCTAGCATTTATGTATTTTCGATAAGGCAAAATAAACAATTTGAAAAGAAACCTTAAGCTAATTTTGCAAAATAAACAATTTGTGAACGTATTTGTGAACGCATTTGCACGGATGTCATCTTTTGGATGAAAAGCGCACTGCAATTGTGAACGCATCAATGTGAGAAGCAATATAACAACCAACATAAAAATGTTAAATGTTAATAACCATAAAATAATCTAATATAATCATATATGATTCTACCAGAAAGGCAGAAGAGATGATGGAGCAGATAAGCAGAATGTAACGGAGGAATGCAAGGAATACATAGAGGATAGCGAAACAAATTAGTACAGCTAAGACATTCATGACAACAACTACCGATGACTAGCACACATCGAACCATATCAGGAGGTCAAAGACAAAGAACTTTATGCACCACAAAGCAACTAAAAGAAGCTGAAGTTTAACGCCTAATAAAAAAGAAGGCCGTAAATCACAGGGGAGGGCCTGAAACCCTTTGAAAAACCGAAATAAGATGGCCAAGCACAGGGGAGTTTGACCTGATAACATACCACCATAAAAACCTATGAATAGCAACAAAGTGAAGCGGTATAATATTTCATCAAATGGCTCAATTGTGTACCTTAGAATAATGCGACGTATTTAAGAGGGGCTGCGGAAAGTCAACAGCGGCAGAAGCGGGGGGGCCATCATCCACCACGGAGGGTGCATAGCAACCGCAATCAACAGCAAACTAGAAAAAGCAGAGCTAGGCAGTTATACAATAGGGTGGAAAAAGGTAGGTGATGGGAGTATGAGAGGCTATACATATATATATATATATATATAGGTTGGTGGAGGTGCTAGGGGTGGGGAAGGTTTATATAACTAGGTCGTGATAAAGGGAACCTGCGGTATAGTGAAGTTATGTAGGTGTATAAAGTGCAGTGTGTGTAAAGTGCATAGTATGGGTGGGTGATAAGGTGCTACGATGTAATGAAATAGTGCTATACATATATAGTTGTACGTGAAAGGTGGCGATTTGGAGATGATTGGTGTGTGTGTGTGTGGGTTTTTTGCCTAATTTTTTGGGGGAAACAATGAAACGTATTGAATATTTTTTTGTTTATGTAATTGCCTTTTTTGCCCCTCAAGAGTAAATATTAGATTTAATCTAAGCCTTTGGATCAAATTGGATTGTATGGTTAGGATTTGTTGATTGGTTCTTTGGCATGGATGGGTTTTTCATGGATCTCAACTCCGTATATGTCTGCACGTACACATCGTGCAACAGTAGCAAACTTATTGAAAGCATCCAAATTAAAATCTAAAAACTTCATTATCACTTAGCAAGTTTAACAAAACTTATCAAAACTTTCTCTAAACAACAATCATGATAAATTGGAATATGTGAAAGATTTTTCAAGAAACTTTAACGTGAAAGAAATGAGATAGTGTTGAATTAAGGCCTTATAATCAGAGCCTTGCTTATCCATCTTCTTATTTTGTGTTAAGTCTATTTCTTTTTTTTTGAACTTGTGTTAAGTCTATTTCAGGAGCTTCTTTTTCATTTCTTGTTTTCTTGAAGATGGTTGCTGCACTTTTGAAGTTTTGTGGTTAATGTGTTAAGAAACAATCTTGGAGGGTTGGACTTCTCTTTTTTTACCTTATATATGTGTTGTCCCATTTCAGGGTTAACACGTCATCTTTTTCATCCCATAAAAACTAATTCCTCACCCTTAAAATCTCAATTCCACCATTTCTTGATCGGTTGATCAAGTTTAGTATCATTTCTAGTGAGTTTATTTATTTTTATTTATTCACATGCGTTAGTAACAAACATTGAGCATGGTATTTGTCCTCGCCAGCGACGGACCCGTGAATTCATAGCATGGTATGCACGATTTTTTTCAGAATTATTGTCTATCCTTGCTTTATAAATTTGCAGGCTAAACTATACACTTGACACAACTCCTCTCAGTGGTTGGGATAATTAATGTTAGAGAAAATAAAATTTGTGTATGCTAACCATATTTCCAATGTACTCATATAATCCAACAACTAAAAGACCGTAGTTGAGTACATTGCAAATAAGGTTCTTAACCATGTTTTAAGACGTTTTTGTTGATATGATAGTTTCCATATATATACCACATGTAACCTAGAGAATATATTTCAAAAGACTTTATTATCAAGCTTGTATTCGACGCTACAAGAAGAATGATTAAATGAGTCAGCTGCTATATAACGTTGTGGACTATTCATCAAGATAACATATTATCAAATTGTGAAATTATGCACATTAAGTTGAGAAAAAATGTATTATTAAAGTTATTATCTTTTGAGTATCTCCCATAAGCCATTAAAATCCAATAAAGTGGTGATGAAACTCATTTCAACAACGCAAATTAGTGGACATACAAACAATAAAACCGATAAAGTATCTTTAAATAACTGGCTATAAAACATTAACTACCCACAACCACAAAGGGGGGAAGCCTTTTCACTTTTTAGAAGCCGACCCATTCAATCTACGGAAAAAATACACCATCAAATACCCATCTCTTTTTGCAAGTTAGGGCCCCAAAGACAGGCAAATTTTGGTTTTGTTTCTTTCTCCTAATCATGTTTTTATCTAGTCAACTTAAGCTATATGATTGGAGTTAATTTCCAGATATACGAAACGTAGGCGCATAGCATTTCCTTATGAAAAGTAACATGGCTGATAGGGATAACATTACGATAAATGCAAGCAGAACCCAAAGTGGACCATCGAGCTCTTTTGTATATTTGACAGAAAGAAGGTCCAAGGAGATTAGAACTCGGACTTGACTCTTTCCCTCGCTAACGAAAATACTCAAGTTTTATTTTCCGTGTACACGGCCAAAACAAGATAGCTATGGCTAAAACAGTTAGCTGCTTATATATAGTAACATGTTAGAAGGATCATTAAACATTGTCGTATATGCTTTTACAAATGAGCAAATTCCGAGACTAGACTAGTCGCTTAAGTTTTTTTATCTTTTCTAGACCAAAAAAATTGCTCTTCCCAAATTAAATAGACCGAGCGACTTGCGACTTTTTTACTTTTGATTAGAAGTCGCCAAGTAGCACAAAAAGTAAGCGACTTATTGTACTTTTTTGTACATAATTTAAGCGACTTTTGTACTTTTTGGACTTTTAAGCGACTTTTTTGTGCCGCTTGTCGACTTCTTATCAAAAGTTAAAAAAAAGTCGTAGGTCCCTCGGTCTAGTTTGGGAAGAGCACTTTTTTTGTTCTAAAAAAGATAAAAAACTTGAGCGACTGGTATAATCTCGGAATTTGCTCTTTACAAATTATGCTTGAATGTAAAAGTATACATATACAAATATGTGTTACAAGTTTCTTTTCTTCTAACTTTTATGCATTACGGGATATATCATGGATTGAATTGCTACAACAATTAACAGTAGAATTGGTACACGATATGTAGATATACAGGACATTGATACTGGAAATTCAATTGCATAAAAATTCTGAATTGTATGAACCAAACTCGCACCTATTGATCACTAAAACGAATATATCAAGTTATTTGAATAAACCTTTGATCTCAGGTAAATCACAAATCACATAAAATTACAAGATAGGACTAAAATCACCAACATAGTTTATGTGAGCGTGTAATCTTACATGTTACTTCTCGAACAAAATAAACTCCAAGGACCAAACGTGTTCGTTATAAAGTAAATAACCGAATAGCGGTTATGTTGGTTAAGTTAGTTAGTTAGGTTTTATGTTAGTTAGTTAAAAAACGAAGGGACATGTTCTCTTGGGTTGTGACTGTTCGAATGAAACAGGACCAAGGGACACGACTCTCTTGAACAGACGCAATGGTTTGTTCATAACCATTCGCACCCTATAAATATTTGATATTCTGTAACATTACACTAGTTGGAAAGATTATACAAGTTATCTAGTTTTATATTTGCAATTTCATATTCGAATCTCTCTTACACACACTTTGGGACCAACATTTGGCATCAAGAGCCACTTCAATCTCGTTACCGAAACCAAAACATCACAAGAAATTTCGCTACACATCATTCTGAAATCATAAAACCTTAACGAGACACCCATTCGAAAACCAAAGAAGAACACGACACTGAAACTTGTTTTCAGGAACCAAAATACGCAACGTATCTCAAATCAAGACGTTGCCTAGATAACTTAGACGCAAGGAAAGTAGTGCACGACCGTACTTGTGTAGAAATTGCATACGAAGAGGCACCAAACGAAGTGGTGACTCAATTGTTTGTGTTGGCTTGATCTTTGAACGCAACAAAACTGAACAAAGAACCTTGTGTCATTTTTTTGTGGCCTTCACGCATCATACAACAAAACAAATATCTCTTTGTCGCGGACAAAGGAGAAAGGAAGGAAAATACGTACGTTTGGAAAAGAAAAACTCGTTTGCTTGGAATAGAAGGGTATACCGAATAGAAGAAAACAATCGAGGATTGTTTGTAGTAACGCTAGCAAAACTGATAAACGGTGTGGAACAAAGTTAACGCGTACAAGCAGCGAAGGAGCAACAAGGATTTACTTGTTGGCATACTACCAACGAGTGGTAGGAAAGAAGACAAGCATCTTGCTTGTTTCTTTTGATAGATACCGAGGGTATCTTAGGTTTGAAAAACCTATTTGATTTGGTGGAAACGAAACAACAAGAACACAAACTTGTTGTGTACAAAGGAAAATCTAAAGGATTACTTTGTGTTGGAATAAAAGACCGAGGCAAATAAAACATCTAGGGCTCGTTCTGTTTTCAATTCGACACCAAAGGAGGACAATGTGGTACGAGGGGTGGTATAATTGAAGAAAGCAAGTCGACAACATCAAATAAAGGTGTACCGTTTGCTTTGGAGACAAAAACCAGGGAAAAGGAAAAGTATAGTTGGTATATTCAAGTACCGACAAGAAGGAAATACGCGTGTGACAATCACACAAGGTCAAAAATAAAATCTCAAACTTTTGGATTTCATTTCATATTTATAGTATAGATATATAGTTTATACTATTAGAAGTCCATAGTACTTATTAGGATTTCCCGAAAACTATCTCTTGTTCCCGTAGTATTAAGTAATACCACACAAGTTAGAATTCCTACACGTAATAGAAAGTGAAGATTATAAACACTTCCAAGATGCCTGGTGACAATAAAGGAACCAGTAACAACGTAGTGAAACCCATAACACCCTTTGCACAATATCAATGCCCCAAACTTAAAACCACAAACTATACGGTATGGGCTATCCAAATTAAGGTCATCTTAGAGGCACATGGATTATGGGAAACTATATAACCTAAGGAAAATACGCAAGTAGATGATACGAAGGACAAGGCAACACTTGCCCTCTTATATCAAGCATTGACGGAAGATGTAATCTTACAAGTAGCTAGTTGCAAAACTGCAAAAGAATTGTGGGAATCATTGAAAATGAGACACGTTGGAGAAGAAAGGGTGCAACAAACACGCCTACAATCATTGATGATTGGATTTCAGACTCTTCAAATGAAGGAGGATGAAAGTGTGGATGCATTTACAGCCAAACTGAATGGCTATGCCACGAAGGCAACTGAATTAGGAAAGACTTTGGATGAATCACTATTAGTAAGAAAACTATTAAACTCCACACCAGATAGGTTCATTCAAATTGTAGCATCCATAGAACAGACAAACGATCTTGATAAAATTACGTTAGATGAGATCGCTGGAAGACTTAAGGCGTTCGAGGAAAGAATTAAACTCCGAAAGGGAGGACAAGTAGAAAGCCAGGATAATTTGTTGTTTGCACAAGGCGAACACTCTAAGAAAGGAAAACGTTTTTATAGACGTGGTGGTAGATCAAACCACTCACGAGGAAACTGGCAGAATAAGGGAAATAGAAACAACTCGAATGGCGGAAACTCATCCCATAGAGACAAGTATAATAATAAACCAGCATGGGATAAGAGTAAGGTAACATGCTACAACTGTGGAAAATTAGGTCATGTAAGAAATGATCGTAGAAAACCATTGATTGGCTCTGAAACGGTCAACAAAAGTCAACCAAGGAATTGGTCAACTAAAGTCAACAATCTAAGAGCTCAATTCACCAAGGAGAGTATAGGAATTCCCCGGATCGTTTAAATCCCAGTGAGGTATGAATTGTGTCGAAAAACGAATATGAGATCANTATTTAAACTAGATTTATTTACTTAAAATATTTACTAAACATTTAATTTTTGAACATTCCAAACTTTTTCTAAATAATACCTAAAGATGACAGTTAACTACTACAAATATGAAAAAGGCCCAAATGCTTTTAATAAGCAGTGTATACCCAAAATAAGCTAAATAAGCTATTATCAAGCAAACTCTCCTATAAAATAAAAAAGGAAGAAAGAACATGCCAAGTGCCTCGGGAACGATTTAGAGATGTATGTGTTGGCTGGGGTGGGAGGTGTGACGTGGGGAGGACCAGGGGTCGAATCTTGGCTCCCTTTTTTGGAAATTATTTATTATTTTATTATTATATTTTTTTTTTTGTTTTTCTGGTTGTCAGACAGTCCAACAACGCCATAAACAACACAGAACTACAAAAACTGATTCAAAACAACTTACTAACAACAACAGAACAGAATCTAAGACGAAGAACAAACAAAAAAATTTCCAAAACTTATTTTTCTTATCTCTTTCTTTTCTTTCTGTTTCTTTTTTTTTTCTTTTCTTTTGGTTTTCTGCTCAATTAAAACAACATAAAAATCACTAAACAACACAACTTAAAACAACATAACATCCACACACAAACCAACAAAACAAGCAACAGCAATAGTTCACAAAAGTAAGTATGGGTTCTAGCTTATAAGCAGTTGGCCAAATAAGCCAATAGCTCAAAAGCAAGCACAACACAATGTCACTAAGAACAACAACCAGACAACATCAACATCATTAATAACATCAACAAAATTAAGAACAACAAGGATTTGAGCTATGATCAAGAAAACAGCAGACACTCAGTACATACTGGTGTCAGAACAAGCCAAAGGGCCATCTGCAGGCTTATGTGGGGCCACAAATAAGCTCAGGGTCCAAGTTAACTTATGAATCAACAAGCTAACTGGGGGCTTCCTAAAAAACCAAAAATCACAACATTTCAACAATTATTGACCAATCTACAAGCTCATGAAGTTTGGGAGAAACTTGTGTGCAGGGGGAGGTGTGCGAAATAAGCCAAATCAAAGGGGAATAAGCACTCAGATAAGCTCCAAAAATTCATTAAAAATCACATAGCACAACAACCAACCAAATGTTAAATTTCCAAAAGGGCAAGATCCAAATCCAATAATTGAACTCTACAGGCTAAATCTAAAGTTTATTCAAAAACTTTTTGTAGAAACTTTTGACTTTTTGATTTTTTTATCTAAAGTTGACTAAAATGAGATTTGGCGACCCTAATGATTAATTATCGTGTTTAAGCTAAGAATGAACTAAATTAAGCTAGTTTAACTACTTATGCAAAGATTTAAGAAACCTGAATCATTACAAACCCCACAGTGAGCCTTATAGAGAATTTCACAAATGATTTGACTTTCTAGCCAAATGACCCACTGTTTTTATGAGTTGAACATCCTAATGAATCCTAATGGGACATGTTTCAACAAAGCAACAACCAACATAACACCATAATCAGTGGTGCAAACCACTGATCCAAACACCCTTTACTTACTACAATCAAATTTTTGATGCAAATGATAGATTGAGACCATGTAACTGAAACCAAAACTCCATATAGTGACAAGGTGAGCTGAATGAACTCCTAAACACCAATAATAACAACAAGAACTTAAGAACCTTAATTTTACTTAGAAAGCAGTTTAAAAAAAGATAGCTCAAAGGATTCTATTGAACAATTACCATATTTTAAGCAAACAATTACACTAAGGATACTTATTAAACACAAATAGCACATATAAAGTGCAACTGCTATATATAAACAGTTAAATGGAAAAATTGACCAAAAGGCTTACAAAGCTTTTTAGGCTGAAATCAGAGAATCAAGACCAAAAGAACCAACCTATAGGCCTTCCATAAGACCACTAATACCCTGCTCCTCAGATTCTTCTTCTTCTCTTCTTCTTTTCTGAATTTTTTTATTTTCTTACTATTTATTTAGTATTTTTGGAATTTTTGGACTAAACTGAACTAAATGACTTGAAAGCTTTTACAAGCTTATTGTTGACTTTAGGTAAGCATAAACAAACACTTAACAACTACTTTTAATAACATTTAACTTAAAACGAAATTTTAACCAAAAATTGCACTTTGAGAATTCCAAACAGAACTTGAATTTGATTGATGAAACAAGGTAACAATACAATTAAAACACTTGGTACACTACTTTGAAACTGGAAGTTATACTTTTACAACTAAAATTTATAAAAACGACATAAAAACAAACTAGGGTGACTCTCTAACTCCAAGCTTCCTCTTTTTCTCTTTATATGACCCCATTAGGGTTTCTTGGACCTTCTCAGTATATCCCACATCCATTCTGAGCCGTTGGATGGCTCAGATTAATCTCCACCTTTGAATTCACTTTTTGGCGCCAACTTGGTCAAAGGCAGGTGGGATTGCTTGGAGGGTTTTGGGGAGCATTTAATGAGCCTTGGATGGTAGTTGGGGATGAGGGAACATGGTGAGGTGTTTATGATGTGGAGGAATGGAAGGAATGTACTGTGTGAGCTTTTCACGTGGGAGGGATTGAAGAAGGTGAAGTCAAAAGGTTTGACTGGTGGGAAGGGATTAAACAAAACGTGGGATTTGGTTTTGGGTTTTTATTATTGTGGGATTGGGCTGGGTAAATTAAAAGGGAAATGGGCCTGGGCAGGTTGGGATGGGTTGGATTGGGATTGGATTTGGATAATAGATGGAATAAGGCCCTTTTGGTTTTATTAGTAACACAAGGATCACAATTGTAATTAAACCAAACTCCAAGGACTGATTGTGTAAATTTTCCAAAGTTGCCAAAAGGACCAAACTTGCCAAACACCAATAACACAAGACCAAAAATCCAAATTTTCCATTTTTTTAAAATCCTAAGGACCATTTTTGCCAAATTCCAAAGTTCAGGGACCTAAACTGTAATTTGCCCAAAGAATCACTCAAGGACCAATTTTGATAATTTAAAGCATTACGAGGACCTTGAATGATAAAAATCCACATTTGAAAACTCTAGGGACTATTTTTGCCAATTTTTGAAACTTGGGGGACTGAAACTGCCAAATCTGCAAACTTTGCTCATTTTTCATTTGTTTTTAAACTTTTTGCATTTGAGACACATAAAACACGATCCTTGGATATTTTCATCATTTTGATGTGATTTTGCGTGTTTTCAGGTGTTTTGCGTTTCAGAATTGACCAAAAATGATGAGTGTTTGAGCACTCATCAACCATCAACAAACCAGGAACAATCAAACCTTATCTTAGAAGACGATGAACCATCACTATTAATGGCTACACACGAAACTGAAGAAATTTTGTTAAACGAAGGTCAAATACTACCCCAAAAATATGCTACAACAGATGCTAGCATATGGTATTTAGATAATGGTGCAGGTAACCATATGACCGGAATTAAAAGTCATTTTAAAGATATTGACGAAAGCATCACTGGACGCGTTCGTTTTGGAGATGGATCGTATGTAGAGATAAAGGGCAGAGGTTCAATATTATTAGGATGTAGAAACCAACAACAAAAGATAATCTCGGAAGTTTACTACATTCCAAACCTCAAAAGCAACATACTTAGTTTAGGACAACTTACTGAGATAGGTTGCAAGATCATCATGGATGGAAACAAATTGACTTTGTATGATAAGAATAAGACTTTGTTGATGAAGGTAGAACGATATAAGAATCGACTTTGCAGTATCAAACTACACATTGAGGCACCTATATGTCTCTTAGCAAACATAGATAACCAAGCATGGTTATGGCATGCTAGATTAGGCCATCTGAACTTAGACACCTTAGATAGGATGACAAGCAAAGGTCTAGTAGCAGGAATACCAAGAATAAAGCATGCAGGACAGATATGTGACGCATGTTTATTGGGAAAACACGCTAGAACACCATTTCCAAACAAAGCTAAATTCAGATCTGAGAACCCGTTGGACTTGGTATATGGAGATCTCTGTGGTCCCATAAGCCCAGCCACACTTTCGGGAAAGAAGCTCATCTTCTTGTTAGTTGATGACTGTACTCGCTTCATGTGGGTCTACTTTCTCACATCGAAGGATCAGGCATTCAACACATTTAAGGAATTTAGGCAGAAGGTTGAAATGGAGTTAAAAGTAAAGGTTAAGATGCTAAGAACAGATAGAGGAGGTAAATTTACATCAAACGAATTCACCAAGTACTGTAAAGAGAATGGTATAGCAAGACAGTTGACAACACCATACTCACCACAACAAAATGGTGTAGTAGAAAGAAAGAATAGGATAGTTTTATCGACAACTAGGAGTATGATGAAAGCAATGAAGTTACCCTTAACTTTTTGGGCGGAAGCAGTTAGACACGCCATTTACATACTCAACAGGGTACCTACGAGGGCCCTGGAAGATCAAACACCATATGAAGCCCTCTATAACAGAAAACCGAATCTGGAATACCTAAGGATATTTGGATGCATAGCCTATGTAAAGATAACGATACCTCACTTGAAGAAGTTAGAGGATAGAAGCATACCAATGATTTACTTAGGAGTAGAGGAAGGATCAAAAGCATGTAGACTTTATGATCCAGTAGAAAAGAAGAAACATGTTAGTAGAGATGTGAAGTTTATGGAAACAAAACCGTGGGATTGGAATAAGAGTGGAGAAGATACAAGTTTACAAGACACATTTTGGACTAGTTTTGTAGAAGACGAAGTTGACAATGAGAATCCTATACCCGTCAACTTAGATGACAATGATAATGACAATCATAACAATATGTATCAAATACCGGATCTAACATCAGATCCAGACTCACCAATCACACCACCAACATACAACTATGACCCTAACTCAGAAGATGAAGTAGAACCTACTTCTAGTTCTTTAGGTAGTTCACGTCACAGATATGATCATAGCCCAGTTCGAGGTTTAAAGGATTTAGCAGAAATCTATGAAACTGCACAACATGTAGAAGCACCAAGCTTATTCTTCACAGAAGAAGAACCTCGAAATTTTAAGGAAGCATCGAAAGATAAGAAATGGATTGAGGCTATGGAGATTGAATTAGATTCAATCAATAAAAATAACACATGGACTCTTACAACATTGCCAACTAATTAAAAGGCAATAGGACTCAAATGGGTTTATAAAACCAAAAGAGATGCTAAAGGAAACATTGTCAAGCATAAGGCAAGGTTAGTAGCAAAAGGCTACGTACAAGAACAAGGAATAGACTTCGATGAAGTATTTTCACCAGTTGCTAGGATAGAAACAGTTCGATTAATATTAGCACTAGCAGCATATCATGGTTGGCAAGTACACCACTTGGATGTGAAATCAGCATTCTTGCATGGAGAATTGAAGGAAGAAGTCTATGTTACACAACCTGAAGGTTTCATTCAGCAAGGAAACTCAGGAAAAGTCTACAAGCTCACCAAAGCTTTGTATGGCTTGAGACAAGCACCTAGAGCTTGGAACGTAAAGCTTGATCAAACCTTGAAGTCATTAGACTTTAAGAAATGTAATCTCGAACAAGCAATTTATACGAAAAGAAGCAGGACTTCTACGCTTATAGTTGGAGTATATGTAGATGATTTGATAATCACGGGCACTCCAAAGAAGGAAATTGACTTGTTCAA
>LBNU01033706.1:101200-119858 GCA_014162995.1 Artemisia annua
TATGTTTTTGCAATACTCAGTTTCCACTAGGCAAACCGCATCCAATGCATCATTAGGAAGAGTGATATGCACAAATACGATGAAGCACTTCAAGAGGGCATGTGCTATGTTGTTAGCGGTTTCTGTGTGACAAACACTATCTTTCATCTATTCATTAAGCTTGATTTATGCCTAGCAACATTAATTTATGCCTAGCAGCATTAAGTTATGCCAAGCAGCATTAAGTTCTGAGTTACTATAACTCTTCATGGTTTCATTTAACTTGATGTTTTAACTTTATTTCGTTTGTAAATACAAGAATTTGTAATTAGATTATAACTTTTACATTATAGTTTTAAATTATTGTTACAAACATTTAAAACTACAATTTGTATTAAAAGTTAAAACAGCGAGCAAATCTTTGTAAATTTTTAAAAAATAAAACAATCCTATCTAAATTCATTTTTCAACTAACTTAATCTATTTTTAGGTATGATTAACATAATTAAAGTAGATTACAACAACTTCATTTATGTTACAAGGATAAATGTGTACATGGTTAATGGTCAAAGTTCAAATTTTAACCTTCCAAATTCCACAATTAATTTCTGGCGAATTACTAGGCCTATAAAACTTTTACCTTTTTACTGCATTTCATCATTCTCAAACAATTTCTAATTAACACATACTTTCTAATCTGCAAACGGATCAAGCATGTTTGTGGTTTAATTTTTGTTTCTTACACATATTTACCAGTTTTATAAAATCTCTACAGACATCTGTATTTAGATATATGTAACATCATTTTCTTTGGTCCATTTCTAATCGTTTTATTGCTTTATGTTTTACAGCGGCATCATCATCCACACCATAACATCCTGCAGTTTGGTATATTGCAAAAATGGACCAAATGAGGAAGAAGAAGATGAAGGCTTGGGAGAAGAATGAAAAGAAGCAAAGGAAGAAGTACAAAGCAAACAAGCTCAAGGCTGCAATAAGAAGAAAGAAGAAAGCTAAACTTGAAGAAGTAGATGAAACTGTCAGCGATGATGATCCTTTGGATCACATTGACTATGACAATCTTCATCTTGCTTATGATCAAGAGAAGGATCATAAGTTTAGCTTTTAGATTGTTTCATTATTTCAATTGTTATGTTTATCTTTTTTTTATTTAATGCAAGTAATGAATTGAATATGAATCATTTTATATATTTTTGTGGCATTTTATTTTTATCTCAATGTATTATATATGTTTTTGCAATACTCAGTTTCCACTAGGCAAACCGCATCCAATGCATTATTAGGAAGAGTGATATGCACATTAATTTATGCCTAGCAGCATTAAGTTATGCCAAGCAGCATTAAGTTCTGAGTTACTAGCATTCACCCAAATTCCAATCCAAACAGCTTTTTCTTTGCCTTTCCTGCAAAATGTTAGTCTAGAAACAAAGAAAACACAAGCCATAACATATGAACAATAATCACAACATCTAACCCCTCAAAATTACATAAGTTATCAGTAATGTGTGACCATATGTATCGAATTGTGACTACACTTAAATAATGTGTGACAAAATATGACTCTATGATTTAGACACCTAAATAAATACTCATGTGACCATATATAACATCTTGAATTTAGTCACACAAACACTCAATGTGACTAATATCAAGGTTAATGATAACTGAGTTCACATTTTGCTATAAATAATAGTCACATAAATATTTCACAATGTGACTATTTTGAATGTATTGGTCACATATAATACCCTTATAATGTGGCAATAAACATAATTTAGATACGCATTTGTGATATGGTGTGACTATTGTAAAGCCTATAGTCACATGATCGTGCTTCAATTAAATGTGACTAAACACATTAGGATTTGGCAATCAAACACACACTAAACTTTAGACACACATATTAACTTACGTGACCATATGTATCGAATTTTCGTTACACTTAATCATGTTTCTATGGTTTCGTGTGACCATATATGACATTTGGTCACATTCTTCAAGTGTGTGACATATATTTGTCACGTTTAAATGCATATCGTGACTAACGCTTCAAACTTACTTTTTAGTTGTCACAGATTTCAAATTCATATGTGGCTAAATATTTAGCAAAGAATAGCAGTCACGTTTAAATAATGTGTGACAAACTTAACTATATAATTTAGCCACATGCACAATTACTTCATGTGACCATATATCTATTTTGGTCACACTCTTCAATTGTGTGACATATATTTGTCATATATGTATATATATAGTGTGACTAATGTTTCAAACTTATTTGTATCCGTCACACGTCCCAAATTATAAGTGACTAAATAATCCAATTTTTTTTCCAGTTACCTCTAGTCACATAAATATTCAAATGTGTGACAATAGAATTCCGAAATGGTCACACAAGTCAGATCGAGTGTGGCTGTTTATTTTATTCTCTTACATTTAGTCACGTAAATATGTTACAGTGTGACAGTTCAAAATCGACCATGTGTGACGAAAGGCAGTTTTTGTACCAGTGAGATTTGACGAATGTGGCGGTGTGGGTTAAACTACACAATGTACCAATGGTAGCTTTGCTCGTGCTTTGTGAGTTGGATGCTACATGTGGGTTAAATGACAAGTTAGTTGTTGCTATTCCCAAATTGGAAGGTTCAGGTTACACAATGGAGACTATACGTGTTGAATATGAATGGAAATCTCCTAGATGTGACGAATGTAAGATCTTTGGCGACTCGTGTGATAATTGCCCTAAGAAGCGTTTGACTAGCAATGCTCAGCCGAAGGATGGGAAACAAAAGGAGGTGCAGGATGATGGTTTTCATAGTGTGAAACGGAATAAAAGCAAATGTGGTAATTGGGAAAGCCAAGGTGAATGTCAAGGTAATGGGTTTAATACTATAGACCGGTTGATTGTGTCAAAACCAATTATATATTTATTAGTCCAAAGTATTGCTCAACATATAAGCAAAACCCGGGTCGTGTTCGTGTGAAGGTGAATGGAATCGTGATAATCGATTCGTAAAATCGTGTTTGTGAAAAAGTGAAAAGTGAAAATATTTGAATTTTACAACTAATGAAATGATAAAACAAGCAAAAACAACTAATCATACACAAAGGTACAAGCACATAAAGCACAAACGTTAAAAACGTAACATAAACTAAAAATAATGTCTATGTTACAAATTAAAACGTAAATTTTAAGCTAGACTAAACCTACGGGCTCAAATGAAATTTTTAAAATTTTAAAAATGATAAAAGAAAATTTTAGGAAAAAGAAAAATAATATTTTGACTTTTTATTTATTTATTATGGATTAAAATTTATTTATTATGAATTAAAATTTTTTCTACAAATTTATTTTCTAAAAATCTTAATAAAGAGAAAATGAAATTTAAAAATAAAATCAGAAAATATTTTTGTCTTTTTGTAATTTAATTGGAAATTAAAATTGATTTAAAATTCTAAAAACTATTAAAAATAAAAAGAAATAGTAAATCTAATCAAATAAATCTGGAATTTTTACAGAAAATCTAAAATTTTATTTGAAATCTGAGAAAAATAAGAAAAGTTGAAAAATAAGCAGAAAAGTGCTTATTGGCTTATTTCAGCTTATTACAAGTGCTTATTAATAAGCACTTGTAACAAAACCTTACAAAACTGACAAAGAAAGTTCAAAGGACTTAAATAAGCTCAAAAGAACACGAATCAGAACAATAATCTCACAGAAACTCAAGAATGAACCAATAAGCAGTTTGATAAAGCACTAACAATAAGCAATACTACACTAGAATAAGCCAGAGGGTAGGAGAACATGTAGAACACCTAAACAACTTCAATTATGCTCAGAGAACTTAAACAAGACCAGGTTACAATTCAAAAAGTTCACTAGCAGGCCTAAGTAAATTTCAGCAAAACATGACTAAGTAGTAAGTACCTACTTAACAGTCCTAATAAGCAGTCCAATTAAGCTGGGAAATGACAGCTAATGGGGGCTAATGATCAACTAGCTAACTGAGAGTAAAAAAGTGCAAAAGCCCTATCACAAACCTACAAATGATCCTCTAAAAGTTACCTAGAACAGATGCTATTTTACTGTTAAAAAACTAATGAGTTGACTTTTAATATGCAAACTTACTTTGACCAATTTTAAATTCAGTAGCCTAAATCTATTCCTTGGTGTATGATGAAAATGTTTAAGCACAAGAATCACAATCATAAACTCAGAATTCAACAATTTACAAAACTGCATATTCAAATTAACAACAGTACAGGCAGGAATCAAGCTCTACTGTAATTTTGACTTTTTGTATGTTTACCTACTGATTTTATGCTACAACTAGTCTATTTATGACCTAAGTGACTTAACTATGCATTTATAACAGCAAAACAACAACTACAACAACTAAAATCAGTCAAATCCAAACACTCCTAATCCTAGCAGTAAAGAATTTCTATGAGGCTAAATTGAGATTCAGTCCATGAAACTAACTACCATGCTCAGGTTAGGGTCGAATTTACTGCATGAATCACAAAGCCACTAAGCTTAACAACAGTTACCACAAAAAATTAGTAAAACAATATCTCATAGATCCAATTTGTCCTAACTATGCAATATCACTATAGAACTGAGAATCAAGCTTCAATTCACAACCACAGTGATCAAAGAACAATCACTAACAACAATAGAAATCAAATGAACAGCAAACAATAACAGATGACAACAAAAAACTCAGATCCATGAATCAAAAACAGATACTATTCAATCTCACTTCTAATTCAGTTTCAAGCTTTAATTCATATTAACAAAGATCAAAACAGATTCACAAACACTATATGAAGCCAACTCAACAAGTAACAATCAACCAAGAACTACAAGAGAACTCTAACACAGATCTGTCACATATGAGCATAAGTATCACAGATTCATGAATCATATCATAACACAATTGATCAATAAAAGTCAAATAACACTAACACTACTAGAATATTATCAAATAATAACAAACAAACAGTACTACTAAGCAATACAGATTTAAACTAAGTAAATGGATTAAGAGCTAAAACTGAAAATGAGTTCTTACAGTATCCAAACCCTTACTGACAAAGGGAAAATAACCAAAACAAGGCCTATCTTTTAGATAGGCTCACAATAACCACCTCTGCAACCATAAACCACCACTGTTTACCAAATTTTCTTCCACCGCTGCTTCAGTTGACTATCATTGACCAGAGAAAACTTGAGAATGAATGAACTGCTTCTTCTTCTAATTAATATCTCAAATTCTACTGAGCTTATAAAAGCTTTTTATTGATTAAACTAAATTAAATGTAAACTGAATTCAACATTTTTTTTTTATTTTTTTTCCTTTTATTTTCCTGTTTTTTTTTTAAAATTTTTTTATAAAGTGATTGATGAGACTGAAATGAAACTAAGAGAAAATTTCAAAAATCCTTGAGATAAGCTTATTAGAAAAGAACAGAGCTTATGAGAGTATTGAAAAGCTATGTAAAACAGTATCTAGTGAATCAAAAACAGATTTGAAGTTAAATGAACTAAGACTTTTATTGATTTAAGCTAGAATTACAATATGAAAGATGAGATTACACAGATCTTTTAGCTAAAATTAAACCTAACTCTATTTTAGCAGCATAACGGTACTAATTTCTACTCCTTCTAATGAAGGAAATTCGTCCCTATTTATAGGAAAATGAGAGTGAGGGGTGCCTGAGGTCTTAGAAGCATCTAGAAACTCTATTTGTGGCCCTTGGATCCATCTGTGTTTCTTCACATCATTTTAAGCCCTTGGATGAGAATTTGTGATGTGTCACAACCAATAGGAGGACTCCAATCTGCTGATGCTGGCAATCCGTGTACACTATACTCTCTTTCCTTGTCAGAGTATTTGGCAAGAGAATCCAATGAAGGAATGATGTGGCTCGTCCAATGGTACACTGCCATGTGTCGAATGTGATCCACTCATGCTCTTACACTCCTTCTGACACGCTCCAAACATGTGGGAAGACCTTCTAGAAGCTTAAATCATTGGTTAATTATTGGGAATTATTGTGGAAGTGGGTTAATTTTGGGATGGTAAAAATTAGGGTTCTAATGGGAATTGGGGATTCTGGGTTCAGGGTAAAAAGGGGGCGGGAAAAATGTTTTTGGTTATTTTTTATTATCCCTTGACTTTTTGACCGTGGGTATTGGGCTCAGGATTTGTCTTGGGCTTTTGATAGTGTAAAGGAGTTTATGTGTTTTGGGATTTGATAAAAAGGTTTTGGGTTTGTTTCTTGGACCAGGATATATTTGTGGATTTAGTATTTAGGATTCAAGAAATATACAAGGACCAAAAGTGTAGTTTTTCTAAAAATGCAAGGGCCAAGTTTGCCAATCTTCAAAAATGTTATCAAGGGCTATTCTTGCCAATCTTGAAAAGATGAAGGGCTTTTGTTGACTTTCTTCAAAATATATCTTTGAGGGATCATTCTTGCCAAATTTGGAAAATAGAAGGGCCAATCTCGCACATTCTTCAAACTTCAACTTCAAGGGTCAATCTTGTAATTTAAACTTGAAGGACCTCTTTTGGACTTTTTGAGCACGGATTGACTTTCGGATGCCAAGCTTTGACTTTTTGACTCGTTCCACTCTCGTGCTCGTTTTTGCCGGTTTTCGCTTGATTTTTGTCTTTTTATGAAATATCCGACCCTGCATGATCAAAAACATAAAAACACATATTCTTTGGCATTTGTTAGCATAATTAGTCTATTTGGATCGGTTTTTGGCAATGAAAAAGTATGTGAATTCACACATACCATCGGTTGTGAATCCGAAGTCTAGTACTCCGGTTTCTAATCCATTTTCTCTCTTGAGGAAGATAATGGTAATTCTATGGATGACTTGGTTGATGATATAAGGAAGAAAGTGGGGGTGCCTCCCAGGAAGATCGGTATTTGGTCGGGTAGGAATGCGGACTTTGACCTCCTCACGAAGGAAGATGGGAAGATTATTTTACGTGATCTACAGGAAAGTGATGATGATACTAATGTGGAGAATGTTTATGATGAAACATCTACTTCTTCTAAGTCGTTGGGTAACTCTACGGATGGAAACACGTAATGTGTAGGTTTGTCTTTGGCATGTCGAAGAATTAGTTTGATTTATTGTTTATCAAGCGTTGCTTGAGGTTAATCCGGTATTTTAGCCATATTCCATTGTGCTTAACTTTTTGGTTTTAATATAGTTTACAGGGTTTACTCAAACAACAATATTGATTATATCTTTGTGTAGATAACCCTTTATATAATGTTGATTGCTTAAAATTAACATATAATGCTCCATATAAAGAAATTAAACTGAAATAACTTTTTCAAAAAATCCCTTAAAAATATACAGATTTTTTAGTTGGTTTTAGTTAAATCGATGTTAGAAAGAAATGTAGCTATATGTATTAGCTATTGTGACATAAACAGAAAGTTTTTTTATGGTTCACATTTAGGTGTTATGGCGAAGTGATGGAATATGTATTAGGTGTAACATATAATGAACTTTTATTTCATATGTATGTCAGACTTAAGATTTGACGCATATCTTGTCCCACATGTCTACACTTCCTCCCATTAGAATACCTAATGCAAGTACTCCACTCCACTCCCTCCCTGATGCATATTCCTCGTTCGTCCCCATGCATGTACTCCTTGATGAATATTCCTCCTTCCTCCCATTATACATGTACTCCTTGATGCATATTCCTCCTTCCTCCTATGTTTGGTGACTATATTTTGTGATTACTTTTTTGTGTCACTAAGTCTCCTTCTTCCTTCCTCTCATTTTGGTGACCACTTTTAGTGACTAAGTCTTCTTCCTCCCATTTTGGTAACTACTTTTAGTGACCACTTTTGTGTCACTAAGTCTCATTCCTCCCTTTTTTTATGGAGGGTCTCGTGAGGGTCTCTTTAAGGTTTTTATAGGGAGGATTTTGGGTGTGAGCTTTTTTAGGTTTTGGGTGTGAGGTTTTGGGTATGAGGTTTGTGTAGTTTTTCGATGTGAGGTACTTGTGTAGGTTTTTGGTGTGAGGTTTTGCGTATATGAACTATTCAAGTTAAAAGTGTTTATCAAAGTGTTTCCTCCCTCAAAAATTGCAACGTTAGTAACAAATTTTGAAGTAAACTCACTTTGACAGAATTTTGACCATGTGTGAATTTGACACACACATATTTATTTGAACCATTTTATTCAAGTTTTTCAACTTGATTCCGCACAATGATACCACTTTCATTAGACCTTTTTTAAATCATTTTTTTTAATGTTATAAGTAGTCACTCAAAACGGATCTGGATTATTTAAATTAATAACCCACTCTGATATCACTTGTTGGTCGAAAGAATCGGGCAAAACAATAATATTTTAAGCAAATAAGAACAAGTTTTACTCAATACCCATTTGACAACTAATGATTCCACTTATAGTTTTCAATGCTTATAATTCTTATTGAGTGACAAATGAAACCCTCCTAATATGAACACAAAATGCTAGCTTATCTTTGTGTATTTTAGGAGAGGATGATCATGTCAACTACAATACATTTGGTTCATTTTGTGTTCGTTTAGAATCACTATATATCTCTATTACAAAACATTCTCTTATATAGGTGGTGATACGAGAATAACATGTGATGGTTGTTGAGACATGTCATGCATCAAGTGGTGCTTCCATTCTTGGAACCATACTTTAGGAACAATGTTGACAACTGTTCCACCTTTATACTAACTCCTCGTACTTTTTTTAACTTTCTTGTAGTTGCTTTCAGCTTATCTTCTCAAGAAAGTTCCCGCTCATATTTCATGTTTGTTTTAAAGATAGAGTCTTCAGGGTGAGACTTTATCAGATCTCAGTGACCTTGATGTTGTTTGTAGCTCATGCACTTTACTAACTCACACCGCATCAGTGAGGTAAAGTGTTTCTTCTGTTGGTCTTCGACATCTCTGAAGCTTGCTGTTGATTGAGCCTTATAAAACACTCATTGATTTCTTCATCAATGAGTAATCTACTCACTGACTCACTGATTGTTCAGTGAGTAACATACTCACTGTTTCAACAGTGGGTAACATGCTCACTAATTCTCATCAGTGAGTCAGGCTATTTTATATTCAAATATTTGTTAGAGACAATTGAATCAAATTTTGACCCAACATCTTGTAACTTCTCAACGTGTTCTTCAACATCACCGGTCTTTAGTATTTTTTCTTCAATCATAACATTAGTCTTTCCCATGTACTTGCTCATCGGGTGGAATCATTCTGATTCTCTTTCCTTTGCATAAGAAAAGATAGAGATTACGCTTTAAATCATAAAAACCTTAAACTTCACATCGCCATGATTTTCCCAACTGAATATGACAATCCTCCATGTCATCCAATTCAAAAAATAATTCACGTTTATAAGACCTACCAATAGATATTCGAATCCAACAAACTTGTGTTCCTCTAATTGGACAAATCGATATTGGTTAATTAAAATAACTAACCAATTTTCTCGACACCAAATTTCTAGAACATAATTGTCAATTATTAAAGAAAATATCTTATTATTGATCAAAACTTTGGAATGAAACAATTTGGTTGTTGGTAGTCGAATCTCCATATTCATTCTTTCCTCTCATTCATCAACCCTCCTATTATTGAAGGGGGATTAGTTGCTCCCATGGCTGTCAATAGATCCGCCTATGATTGGACAAATTCTTGAACCTCTATAATTGCTACCATAGTGATTCATGCGGATCGATGCCCCACCTACGATCACGGAACATAGTTCTTTTAAACTGTGTTCTCAAGATTTGTTTTGGAGTGAAAATGAATGGAATGGAGAGTAACTAAAATAATATTGTGTTCTCAAGAATAAAGTAAATGGAGGAGGGAAGTGAAAAGTATTGAAAAGGAGGGGAAGTGGGGCTATTTTGTTAAGAAAAGTTCCATCCCAATATTGGGCAGTAACCAAAAGGAGTACGGAACATACATTTGTCTCACCCTTATCTTCTTCACCCAAAGCACATTTTCACCATAAAATTTTGATTATTCCGTCGATCTTTTTTTTTCATGATGATGAAACTCTTTTTCTTTTTCTTCTTCCTTTTTTTATTTTTTGAATCTTAAAAATTCGAAAATATAAAAGTTGGTGATGAAATTCGAGTTGTTATCGGAGCTATTGGGATGATAATTGCTCCAGTTTGATGTTATTGGAGCTTTTGGAGCAACCCAATGATCTTTATTGAAATACTTTTTGTTAATTTAATGATGTTGGGATGATAATTGGTCCAGTTTGATGTTTGTAGATAAAAGTTATTTTGGTTATCGTTTATGATGTTTTTTTTTCTTTTTTCTTTTGGGTAAATGGAAAATAGCACGATGGTTTATGATGTTTGTAAACACAAGCAGGTAGTTTTCTTTTTTTGCCATCACTTCCCTTCTTTAGTTTTAGAACTTAAGAACATAACCAAATTTTCAATAATCTTTCACTTCCTTCCCCACCACTTGCTATCCTCCCCTTCACTTTCCACTCCTTTCACTTTCACTCCAAAATAAATCTTGAGAACAGAGTGTTAGCATAGTGTAACTCTTGTCAAGTTCTTTCATGGATTTGGTAAAACCATGACCCATGTACTCTCCAAACCATACCCCGCCAACACTATGGGTTTTTGAATCTTCTATACTATTCACCATCCAGTGCAGGGGCGGACCTTTTAAGGGGCAGGGGAGGGTCCTGGCCCCCCAAAAGTTGCGGCAACTAGTGTAAATATTATAGGTTCTAGGGGTAATTTAGTTGAGTTTACAAACAAATCTCCGATTCGACCCTCCCAAAATAAATTCGCCCCCCCCAAAGTAAGTGTTCAAGTTCCGCCACTGATCCAGTGGATACAAAACTTTAGATACCAATTGACGCATGATGTGGAAGTGAATTTTGATAACCCTAATCCGATGGTTCATAACCAGGATAAAACATCCGGGGAATACACCCTAACAAGAGATAAATTCTTAAAACACGTAGTCTATTAATAATCAAGATCAAAAGATAAAAGATTACAAACCCTAAACCTTATATTTATATGGGAAAATTATTTTGAAGAAAAAAATCACTAATTAAAGTTTAAAATAGAAAAAAGTGAAAATGAATAAACTTTTCTAATTAAACACAACAAATATTAAAGAATAATAAATAAATAAATAAACTCCGGAACCCTCAAATGTTGTCCTCATCAAGATTATATTGAAAGCTCTCAATAAGAAATTATTCCATAGTTGATTAAATTAGCAACAAAGGCTATTGCTAAATTCGGTACCTGCTAATCAGTGAAGCATCAATATGTTGCTAACTTATGTATATGCAAGATAACATAAATAGTACGGAGTAATTTTCTTGCTAAATTCTGAACAATATTTTATGGTAATTCATTGCTAATGTACTTCAGATAATGGTATTTATTGCAAAATGTATTTCACAATAATACTAATGATATCTTATGGTAATTCAATAATGTCATAAAGTGATTAGCTTAGCATCAGGTAAATTCTCGTTAGCAACTGTATGTAGCTTATATGCAACGGCAGATTCAAGGCACTGATAATACAAATTTTACAGCCTAACATGTCGAGTGCAAAACAAATTGAATCGATGAATTGGGATATCTTAACTTCTTAAGACAATAAAATATTACTCCGTATATTCTTTCAACACATTCATGAACCATGATTGAAAGAGACACTTGCAAAATCTCAAATTTTGTACAATTGATATGTGTTTCCATTAGTTTGGATTCTTGCTTTACAAAGCTGACTTGGTTCAAAGTAAAGTGTTATGATGGATGAGTTGCATCTAGCTACCAATAACATTAAAAAATTCACATGTGATCAGGAATACTATCAGACTATTTAACCTCCTTTTGTCCTTGCAGCATATATACCCAATTCATTATTAGATATAAAGTAAATTTATTACTAATATTGATGGTTAAAACCATTTAACCATTTTAGTTATTATCCAGTTATCTATTCTGTGTAGTAAAAAGTATGAAAATTGGTTTAACCTATTTTTATTAAAATCTTGAACTTGTCATTTTCATATTTGGATTTGACTTCACAATCAACATGCTATGTTCAGTATCAATATTAGCTTATGTAGGAGTCCTAGCCGTTTTCTAAGTTCTAGTGTTGTCGAATAGGATAGGGTATCGATTATTGCTTTCCTTGCAACTCTAGAGGGTATTGTGTAGGCGAGATTGGTGTCCAAGTCTAGGTCGGCCAAGCTCTTTATTTTCCTTCTTATTACGAACACAACAGATTACTTTGCTAGTTCTTGCGTTGTTGATAGCGTCTAATTACGAACACAACAGATTACTATTTGTGATACTGACAGTTGTATGCTTAGCTTGGATAGGTGGCATGCAGATTTCATGTGAAGTTCTTGATATACATTCTGAATTTCTGATCAAACTTACATTCTCCTTTTGTAAAGGCAGAAACAAAAAGAATCATGAGTGAACTGATTTTAAACAAGAAATATAAGGAAATCCAAAGTTGAAGTGATACTTGTCTAGTTGTCTTGAACATTGTTGGTGGAATAGTGCGAGGGACCAAACTGATTTCCATAATCAAATGCTAAAGTATGTGCTTAAGGGACCAACCCGATTTTGTTGTTCCTTTTAAAGTGATTGTAAGATGAATCTAACTTATACAATCACTTTCCACGTTAGTTGATGCAGTTTAAAACAGTTTTATCAAAAACAAGTAAAAACAGATTCACACAAGATGTTTTTCAATGTTTAAACTTTTATTAGAAATGAATCAAAGAATTTAACAAATATTATTTGCGGAATCCCATCTTAGTTTAATAAAAACTAAGGTCCTCTCTAACTTAAACACAAATCTAAGTTATGATTTAAGGTATGAACTTATACTTACTCGCTGAAAATTCGACATCCTCAGTTTAATTTGAGAAGTAAATGTTCTTAAATGTGTTTACATTAATTGCACAAGAAGACATTTACTCAACTACAAATATTATCATTTATAACAAAGAATTAAGATTTTCAAAAGGATTTTCTATTATGTGCCACCATGGCATATGTTTATGTATATTTATTAAACACAATAATTTCCTAAATTATGTTAATTTCCATATAAAACAATATTAAATATGGTAAATGAAAGCAAATTAGGAAATTATTAATCTCAAGTAACATTCAAACATGGCAACTTATGTTCATTAAATGGTTCTAATTGTGTACCACAATGGCACAAATTAGAAAAAGCCTTTTTCAAAAGCTTCGACTTTACACATATTGAGCATTTAATGGTGGGTTAATTACACAGATAGGTAACGAACTTTCAGAAATTTCTAATGTTAGGTAATGAACTCTCAAAAATACTGATATAACCAACAAAACTTATTGATACCGTCAATGTTATGCAATATGTGCTACTTTTGCAACTTGTAACCGGTGCAACCGGTTACCATTGTACCAGACTTTAATAAAGTTAAGAGTAAATTACACGGATGGTCCTTGTGGTTAGCGTTGACTTGCATATATCATCCTTTGACTTTTTTTTATTGCATTCATAGTCCCTAACTCGGAAACTACCTTTATTTATTTATTTTTTTTTTATTATTATTATTTTTTTTTTTTGCATTTGGTCCTACCCCATTCATCTCCCAACTAACATTTCCAGATCAAAACCCAGATAATGAAACAATAAACTAACAAAATATCATATACAACTTTTAGAAGAGAGAAAAAAAAAATAAAAATTTCGACCAATCATTTACAATAAAGTGTCTAGCGCCACCTCTCTCTGACCAGCCACCACCACTTCGCCGCAGCGGTCTCGCCGGAAGGCCGTTACACTGCTGCTGCTATCTTACCTCCACACATTTGTGGCCCACCCCAAATCTGAATTTGTGTTTAGTTATGCGTGTCTACGAGATCTGTAAAT
Organism: Artemisia annua; assembly: GCA_014162995.1. Taxonomy (NCBI): domain Eukaryota; kingdom Viridiplantae; phylum Streptophyta; class Magnoliopsida; order Asterales; family Asteraceae; genus Artemisia; species Artemisia annua. Next base: position 115,178 of record LBNU01033706.1, read on the forward strand.
GGGTTATAATTTATAATGAGTTTGGGTGTTTGAAGAGACGCCATAACCACCGACGATGACGCCATAGAGCAGGTAATATTGTCTTCGAAATGCACTTAAAAGGAGGAGATTTTCTATTGGAAATGGTCAAATGGAGCTGGCAAAAAGAAAAAGATTTAGAAAAAAATAATAATAAAATAAAAAAATGAATGATGATTTTTAATTAGAAAGATTATGAATTAAATAGTGGAGATGGATAATGAAGATAGAAGAAGATGGAAATGATAAAGAAGAAAGAGAAATTCAAGTTCAGTGGAGTTGAAATACAAACGGTCCTTTTAATCCACGCTACCATTTATTTTAAAGTTCAGTGGAAGATATAAGTGATTATCTGATGTCACATGTGGGCTCATAAGCTTAGACGGTCGTATTACTTATTATTAATGGTTACAACAAGTTTTGTTGGTTATATTAATATTTTTGAAAGTTCGTTACTTAACATTAGAAATTTCTCAACGTTTATTACCTATCTGTGTAATTTTCCTTTTAATGGTTAGGTGAGGAGTACATAAAATGTTTCTACTTTAGGGAAGTGATATATTATTCTTTAAGAAACAATGTGAAGAAGTGTTTCACCTTTTTACAAACTTTGCAAAGGTACTACATCCTATGAAGACTTGTATTATCTCTTTTTGCTTTTATATTTTTCTTGCTTTTGACCTTTCAAGATACTTGAAGTTTTTTCTCAGTATCTTGGTTTATGAGGAGATCAAATATCATTCAGTGAGACATTGTCAAACCTCACTGAACTAAATACCTTATTTGGGACTTGTATTTCCGACGTTGAAGTGCATCGACACTGAATTGAATACTCTTTGTCTTCAAGTACTCGGTAGGAGTTTTGTTAAGTATTTACTCAGCGACTATTTTATACTTAAACTATTTTATGTTCAAATCTATTTAAAGACTGTTGGACACGGGCTTAAAAGATGTCCTTAATCAAATGCTTAAAGTATTGAACTACACGTGAAAAACACATATACTTCAATTTTTAACATGTATTGCTTTTATCAAAAGATAACTGCAATACTAAAAGCTTATGACAACATTGATGGATTTATATTCTTACCATAGAAGTTGTATCATTTTGGCAACTCGTTCAAAGGGTCTATGTACAAAAATTAATCTAACTTTATTCCGCTCGAGAACTGCTTTTCTCATTTGAAGACGTGATACTGATAATTAGGACCTGAAGTTAGAATAAATAAATTAACCCCCTTGGTCAAATGTTATATATCTTTGGCAACTTTATAACTACATCATTGTTTAGAGTTAACACATTGCCATTCTTGAAGCTCGGTCTTTTGAACAAACTCGTCATGTTTCAAGCTCTTGAAATCTTCGGGAAGAGAAGGGATTGAAGAAGCAGGCTTTTAGCCGTGTTGATTTAGTATCAATAGGACTTGCTAAGCCACTCGTGACTTGGCCATTTGTCAAACTAATGGATACAACGGTTGTAGTCCATTCTTACGATCCAATTATACAATCATATTCACTGAGATATCCTATATGCGAGTCAGCTTTTCCCACAAGAATATCATGATCGCAAAGGTTGATTATCCGGGGTCTACTTCTTCTACTAAGAGGGTTAACCCATTCTTTAAGGTGGGAGAGATTGTTGTTTCAGACAGTGATGAAGACGAGGTTGTGAATACGTTTGATGAGTCCATGAACCTATTTGGTGGTGGTCATGATCGTAAAGATGATTATGATGACTATGATTATGATGACTATGCGGACCAGGTCTACGATTTTCCAGGGAATTTGGATGCTTTATATGACACGTATAGTATCAAGCTCTAAGGTCTTGGTAGAAAGTAATTTTGTTTTCATAGGAGTCTAATGATATTTTTTGAGTAGTGGTTTTTTCTTATTTAGAGAATTGGAAGTATCTTGTTATGTAAGCTTTTCCGCCTATGTAACGGGCTGAGATATGAGATTCACCCATATCCTTTGTACTTAAACGTTTTTTGGAGTAATATATTTACCAGGTCTTTTGACCTTTTACCCAAAAAAATATTATGATCGCAAAGGAAAACATGAGAATACCCCAAAATGTTAAAGTGTACTTGTTTTTAATGTAAATGTCAACAGATAAAGAATCCAACTCACTTACGTAAGTCGAAACAGGGTAGTATTCATTCTGCAACAACCATCATCAAAGAACATATAAAAGAAACTTTGGTAAATGAATCAAAAAAGAAGGAAGAAGTACAACTACTCTCTGTCTAAACCTCTAACGGACCGAAAGAGTAACACAATCCAGGCAGGGCTGTCACACCGAATTTCCATGTAGCTTAGATCAAGAGCTTCTCAAGGGCACCTTGAATTTATTTGAACAAATAAATATACAAGGTCAAAATATTTGAGTAACACTTTAGCGACTCTCTGATTGACCCACTCAATGTGCATGACCTGTTTCATGCGTAGCTAAGTTTTTCTTTGACCCATTTGACAGGTTGGACTCAATAACATAAACCAATATGACCCAATTTCATGTATATGGGTCGAAATTGTCACCTCTAAATATATAATGTAAATGCATAATGGCAATCAAGACGATGAGAGTAAAGTAGTAAGAAAGGTAGGTGAGCTGTTGTATTTGAGTTCTCAGTTGCCTACCTTCTTTAGAAGCAACTGAATAAGCGATGACAGGTCTAATAACTCCACATACTCGCCCAAGTGCTTGCTTCTAGGGAACAAAAACATAGGGTACATTATGCAAAACCATACAGATTGTGGTGTTCATATCTGTTTTAAAAGGAAAATATTACTTAATCTTATGTTCTTGTTACAAGTACATAAGCGATATCACCAAATAAGATGAGGTGGTTGCAGAATTAAACATAAAGCTAAATATCCTAAATTCTAACGAAGTGTCCAATAAAAAAAATTATGTATGCAAAAGAAGTAGAAAGGTATGAAGTGTGAACTTGTGAAAACAAGATAGGCAGATGAAAAAGGTATGAAAGAACCTTCACGTAAATTTTACATGTCTAATCCTTTATAAAGATTGTTTCTTGAGAAATCTATTGTGATTAGCAAAGCAAGCTTATAAGACAACTGATAATGTATCGATATATTAGCGATGGTCTCATTTTATACAAGAAAAATCATAAGAGTAAGCCAACCATAAATTTGTAAGATTTATACCAAATAGCTTGAACAGATCAGTTCAATTATTAGCAGGGTCACTAGAGCACACAGCCACGCTGAGAGAAACCTTAAATATCATATAGTTGGTAGGCAATGCATTCATGTATGTAAACATGGTCAAGAAATAGTTTCGTGTTGATCTAGTCTCTCTAGCATTGCTAGTCCGTATGAGTTATAAAAAGACCAACATTCTTGCTGCTTTGTGAAAGACAACATACACATAAAATCAATAAATCAAAGAAGATCATGCTACATATATAATTCATCAATTCATTCACTAAACCCATTTGATCATCAGCTTATTATACATATATGTAGTCAGTACCCAGGTTATACATGTACAGTACATATGAATGTTTGTGCATTCCATATGTAAATCCATGAGCGTATGAAAATCATGTTGGTCCCAAATGTGAGAGTCGAAATGAATTGCAAACAAATAAACTAGATAACTTATATTTCGTCTAACATTCAAACGTTACAAATACATAAGTATATATAGTGGTCGAATGGGTATGACCCAAGATTTTTCATATTTGGATTTGACTTCACAATCAACATGCTATGTTCAGTATCAATATTAGCTTATGTAGGAGTCCTAGCCGTTTTCTAAGTTCTAGTGTTGTCGAATAGGATAGGGTATCGATTATTGCTTTCCTTGCAACTCTAGAGGGTATTGTGTAGGCGAGATTGGTGTCCAAGTCTAGGTCGGCCAAGCTCTTTATTTTCCTTCTTATTACGAACACAACAGATTACTTTGCTAGTTCTTGCGTTGTTGATAGCGTCTAATTACGAACACAACAGATTACTATTTGTGATACTGACAGTTGTATGCTTAGCTTGGATAGGTGGCATGCAGATTTCATGTGAAGTTCTTGATATACATTCTGAATTTCTGATCAAACTTACATTCTCCTTTTGTAAAGGCAGAAACAAAAAGAATCATGAGTGAACTGATTTTAAACAAGAAATATAAGGAAATCCAAAGTTGAAGTGATACTTGTCTAGTTGTCTTGAACATTGTTGGTGGAATAGTGCGAGGGACCAAACTGATTTCCATAATCAAATGCTAAAGTATGTGCTTAAGGGACCAACCCGATTTTGTTGTTCCTTTTAAAGTGATTGTAAGATGAATCTAACTTATACAATCACTTTCCACGTTAGTTGATGCAGTTTAAAACAGTTTTATCAAAAACAAGTAAAAACAGATTCACACAAGATGTTTTTCAATGTTTAAACTTTTATTAGAAATGAATCAAAGAATTTAACAAATATTATTTGCGGAATCCCATCTTAGTTTAATAAAAACTGAGGTCCTCTCTAACTTAAACACAAATCTAAGTTATGATTTAAGGTATGAACTTATACTTACTCGCTGAAAATTCAACATCCTAAGTTTAATTTGAGAAGTAAATGTTCTTAAATGTGTTTACATTAATTGCACGAGAAGACATTTACTCAACTACAAATATTATCATTTATAACA